>CABFKP010007477.1:0-10087 GCA_901779475.1 Panagrolaimus davidi
TTTTTTGTTAGATCGTCATGTTTAATCTTGATAACGCAAAAATGTTTAAACTTGATCCTGATAGTCGTGAAATTTTGGCTGACTCTCTTGATTTGTTCAATGGAAAACCCACATTGGAGGTATTTCAAAAGACTTCAACAGTTGAATATCCAGCCTTTAGTGCACATGGAACATGGCCTATGAATTTCAGAATAAACTCTGGCAATACCTACCTTGATTTGTCGTCATTAGAGTTGATGACAAAATTTCGTATCACGAAATATTACCCTGAGAAAGGCACCGATGCTTTCAAACATGTTCCATTGTATAAAGATGAACCACCAAAAACTCCTGTTAGCCTTATTAATGGATTTGGATCAACTTTCATCAAAGATCTCCAAGTATCTTTTAACGATACTGTTATGTTTAGATCAAATGGTTTATACGCTTACAATGCCTATTTCCGCCAACGACTTGGACTAACTCCAAAAGAAGAAACAAATGGATACTTTGAAGATGGATTAGAACATATGTCAGGCCCTGGATTTGATGCAAGACGTTCATTATTTGAAAATGATGATGCCACTTTTGAAACTATTTGCCCCCTTGATCTTGATTTCCTCCATCAAAAGAAATTGCTTTTGAATCAAACAATTGTGGATGTCACAATTACACCCCATAACAGCGCCTTTGTTTTGTTGACAGCTGATAAATCTACTGAATATCATTACCATATGGTTGCTTGTAAACTCTATGTTAAGCAAATTACCCTACTTCCTACAATTGATTTAAAAATCCAAGACAAACTTAACAAAAGTGCTATTGCCAAATATGCATTCAATCGAAATATCATGAGAAGTTGCTTTATTCCTGCTGGTCATACTGATTTCAGCACTATTTTGTTCAGTGATTGTATTCCAAATCGAATTTTTGCTGGGTTGGTGGATGCAAAAGCTTTCAATGGAAGCATGGACATGTCTCCGTTTGAATTTTCTCCATTTAATCTTGAATCAATTCGGGTTTTTTGGAACGATAATGCTACTCCATTTTCACCTTACAACCTTAATTGGTCGAAAAAGAAATTTGGAAGAGCTTATAAAGATTTGCTTGATGCAACTGGAACAAATCATGGAATTAGTGTACAAAAATATCTTAAAAATTCATGCATTTATGGTTTTGATCTCCAACAAAGTCATAGTGATCAAATTTCTGAAATACAAACATTTGGAACTACCATGATTTCTTTAAATTTTAAAACCCCTGTTCCTGAAAATGGTCTTCAACTCATTGTTTTTGCAGAGTTTGATTGCTTTTTATCAATGGATAAAACAAGAACTTTCACTACAACCATTTCGTATTAACTGTTTTTGTAATGCTTTTTGTTTTTTTTGAATACTTTTTTAATAAAACATGGAACATATACAATTGTGTTTGATGAAATTATGCGTTTTGTTCGCATTTATTACATTTCGTAGACGATTTTTTATAGTTTTTTGGGATAGTTTAGATGCAAAAACTCATTGCACTTCCAATGGCCCGCTATAATAATTTGATTGAGAACGAAAAAAATGCTAATCGTCAGTTGAAAGACACTGTCAAAGCAACAGTAAAGCTCGCCGAAAACCAAGAACTTTTGCAACGGCAATATCTTTACAAGAAAGCTCATGAGGAAATCCCTGAAACTCTCAATAAACCCATCAAGCAAACGGCTTACACATGGGTTCCACCTCCACCAATTGAACGGATTCATAAGAGAAAACAACTCAAACCAAAGAAATTTGTTAAAAAAGAAAAGAAACCAAAAGCAAAAAAGCAAAAAATGACCAAAAAAGTAGTTATTCCATCAATTACTTCTGTTCCAACATATAATTCTGTTCCAACACTTGGTCCAATCAAACCAGTCTTTGAAATCAAGAAATTCGATCTCATGAATCGTAAAAATTTTGCATAATCAAGTGTTTTCACATATATGCTCTCTTTTTTCATGACATGTTACATTTTTTAAAATAAAAATTTTCCCGCAAAATCCTGAATCAAGGTCTCATATACACACTATATACACTATATACACATTATATTTGCATAAAAATGATGTTTTTTTGCTTAACTTTTCCTTAAATATGACACTTTTGTATGTAAAACAGGGCCAAAATGGCGACGAAATTAACAAAAGCGACAAAAAGGCGACGATTTGGCGACTTTTTTTGTGTTAAATATTTCTTCATTTATATACCTTAAGCGTGTAAAACAGGGCCGAAAAGGCGACTTTTTTTGCGTTAAATATTTCTTAACTTTTCCTTAAAGTTGGTCCCTTTTTTAAAAATTATGTTCTTTTTTGTTCTTTTTTTTTGTTCTTTTGTTTCAATGTTTGCAAACAGATGCGCATCTGGCGGGTTCAAGAGACGCGCGCTTTTGGCGGGTAATCTTAAAGCTCCCTTTTTATGCTGCCACAGTCGTGTCTTTTTTTCAAGTGAGGTCAATCGATGATCTAATTTTTCTAATCTCTTTTTTTAAGGATGAGTTCTGTTATCACCCTCAATCAGTATTTGTCATATGGCCGTATTCCTGAATATCAACGACATCAACGCATTGGCACACATACATACCAAACCACTTATTGGACTCGTCTCACTCAAATACCAAACTGGGGATGGATTGACCTTAGGGGCATGAGCGTCCGGACTGATTTTGTTAGACTTGTCGACGCTGAAATATGTTTCACCACAAATATTGAAAGAAATGCATTGGAAGAATATTATTCAAAACGTGGTCGTAAAGTGGCTGTTCCCCAATTTATTGTTCATGACAACAACTCAGGAAATATTTATTTGCCTCAAGATATTCTCATTTGTAGTCATTTTTAATGTGCTTATTTTAAACAACAATAAAAATTTTATATACAATATTCTTTTTGTTTTTTACCGCGCTTAAAAAATCTTGATGCATTCATTTTGAGGAGGAAGTCAAAAAGTGACTGGAGAGAATTTTTCGAGTTGATTGATGTATGACTTGGGAGGTTAAAAAAAATGTTTGAAAAAAATTATTATCACTGATAAAAAATTCCTCTAAAAAATTTTATGACTTTGATTTTCATGATCAGCATTTCAAGAGGAGTTGATTGATGTATGACTCGAGCTTTTTTAGAATAAAAAAGTTTTTAAATAAATTTGACTTTTTGACTTTTAAAATTTAAAATTTAATTTTAAAAAAAATTCTTTGAAAAAAATTTTTGACATTGATTTTCATGATCAGCATCTCAAGCCGAGTTGATTGATGTATGACTCGAGCTTTTTTTGGAATAAAAAAATTTTTAAAAAAATTTGACTTTTTAAATTTTTAAAAAATTTCAAAAAATTTATGACTTTTTAAAATATTTTTGAAAAAAAATTCAGCCAATCAGAGTCGCTCCTCCCTTTTTCCCGATCGCCAATAAAAAAGAAGCACTCTCGCGAAAAAAGGGAGCCTGGCCAAAAATAGGCTCCGCCCCCCCGCGACGTTCCTATCCATCAATTACTACTTAGATTAATATAGTGGATTTCATATATCCTTTTTCAAAGATATATGAAATCTAGTTTTATAAAAATTATTTGTTTAAATATTAAAACGACATTTTTTCAATTTCGAGTAAAAATTAAAAAAAGGGAAAAAAGTTAAATTTTAACTTTCAGACATAAAACTTTTAGGATAGGCTAAAATACGGTTGAAAAGAACGAAAATCAAATCCGTTTTAGTTCAAAGTGCCACAGGGGCTTTATGCAAATATTTTGAAACTAAAATTTGCATAATTTTGAAAATGTTTTTTTTTGTAGTAGCAATATGTTCCCCTAGCCTAGTTCTATCGTTTAAAAGTCAAATTATTGGAATCGGTTTAGAAATAATGAAATGGCATCAAATCGAAATTTGTCGAAATTAGTTTATCACCAATATCTCGAAATTTTTCTTCTGGGCCGATTCTGATTTTTATTTAAAAATTTTTGGAAACCCTTACCAGCCAAATGCAGCGGTGTTTGCCCTTTATCATCTCTAGCATTTGAATTTGCTCCAAGTGCCAATAAAGATTGTGAAGCTCCAAGTTGTCCATATTTTGCAGCAAAATGCAATGCAGTTTGAATATCCAATGTTATCGCTTCCAAAGCTGCATTATTCTGTTGCACCAAAACATTTACAACTTTAACATGCCCATATTGGGCAGCTAAATGTAATGGTGCTTCTCCATTCTTTGCTTTACTATTCACAAATGCTTTATACGAAAGTAACATTTCTGTTAATTCAACATGTCCATTTGCTGCTGCTAAATGTAGTGCTGTTCTTCCATTCTCATCAAAAACATCAATTCGAGCATGATGTTGTAGGAGGATTTTTGCAACACCGGCATGCCCTCGGGCACATGCTTCAAGAAGTGGTGACCAACCATTCTAAAAAAGGGAAATATTAGTGGGAATTAAATTTTTTTAAATGTTACTTTAGATTGTCGATTTTGAACAATTTGTACCAAACCTGCACCAATTTTATTAACCATTGCAAGTAGTACATCTTCATTGCCAGATCTTGCGACGAGATGCATTGCGGTTTCATTATTCTAAAATGTTTTAGTTTTATGCAAATTTTTAAAACATGAATTTGCATATTTCACTTTTGAAAGATATTAAATGGATTTACGATATCCGCTATCAAAAACCCAAACATATTCAAACATTTTACAATTTTCTTTTGAATTTCATTTAAGCTTATTTTTGCCATTTTAAAATAATGCCAAGAAAGCTTACAGTAAAAGTTTGAATTTCACATTGTCCTCCATAATCAATTAAAGTACTAATCAATTTTGCATCTTCATGGGTGGAATCTTCTGACTTCCCCTGTAAAATTTGTGCTGCACAATGTACAGCTGTAAGACCTTCCTCCGTTTTGGAATTTACATATTCTGCCACTTCTTCCTTTGATTGAATTTCTTCCAAATGTTTAAGAATAAGTTCAACGGCTTCACAATGACAAAATTTTGCTGCAACATGTAATGGCGTTTCTCCATTATCACTTTTTAACCTTGGATCTGCTCCTTCATAGAGTAAAAGTTTTATCATTTTAGAATTTCCACTTTTTGCTGCAATATGTAGAGGAGTTTGGCCGTTTGTTTGGGTGACATTTGGTTGGGCACCAGATTTTAGAAGCATTTGGGCACATTCTGTATTTTCACCAGGAAGAAATGCACTATAAATCAAAATTTTTTTAAAAAAATTTTTGGCCAAAAAAGTTTAGCATCATCATCTAATTTGTTTTTGAAATTTTGAAATTTTGAAAATATACAATACGCGTCGATGTTTTGGTACCATGGAAATTTAAATATTCAAATTTTCGAAAAAATTTGAATATTATGCTAATTAACCCACAAGCTGATTTGCATATATGCAAAAAATATACAAAATTATTATTACAGTTTGCGCATTTTAAATGCGCGCAACATGCAAAGATAAAAAGAAAATTTTTGTTGAAAAAAGTTGAAAAAAACAACACGTTTTCAAGTCGCCAGTCGTTTTGCATGTTGCGCGCAATTTAAATGCTCATGCGCTGGAACCAAAGTATCGACAGATATTGTAATCAAAAAATCAAAATTTTTTAAACCTAAATTTTGATTTTTCACCTCAAAAAACTTACGCCACATGTAACGCCGTTTCCCCAATTGTTCCACCATGAACATGAACATCTGCCCCAAAACCAAGCAAAGTTTCAACCACACTTGCTTTTCCAGATTGTACAGCAACATGTAAAGCCGTATAATTATCCTTTGTTTTAATATCAACATTTGTGCCACGAGCAATTAACATTTTTACAACATCATTAAAGCCTGCAGCTGCTGCAGAATGAAGTCCCAAAGCTCCTCTCTTATTTGGCATATATAATGGCACACCACGTTTAAGGAAGACTAAGGCTGTATCAGCATGCCCTGATAATGCAGCAATGTGAAGCAGCGTGGATCCATCTCTTGTTCGAGCTCGTATCGATGAACCAAATCTATCAATAAGATTTTCAACCATATGTGTATGTCCTCGCTCAGCTGCAATATGAAGGGGGGTTTTTTCATCCTAAAAATTTTGATGGTAAAATAAAATTTGTTTTTTCAAAAAATAATTTTCGAAACAAGAATTTTAATTAATTTTAAAGGAAAATTTTCGAAATTTTGGTGATAAACCAGGGCCGAAAATAGGTCCAAAGTAAGGGAGGGGAACTTCAAGCGAGGGGGGGGGGAACTTCCTTATAAAAAATATAAAAAATCTCATTTTACCTAGTATGAATTTATTTTTTCCCTATAAATTTGAAATTTAAGGGGGGGGGGGAACTGTCCCCGAGTTCCCCAAGGCAGTTTCGGCCCTGTGATAAACTAATTTCGGCAAATTTCGATTTGATGCCATTTCACTATTTCTAAAACGATTTCAATAATTTGACTTTTAAACGATAGAGCTAGGCTAGGGGAACATATTGCAACCATAAATCGATTTTTTTTAAATTATGCAAATTTTAGTTTCAGAAAATTTGAATAAAGCCTCTGAGGCACTTCGAACGAAAACGCATTTTAGCTTATCCTTAAAGTTTCATCTCTGTAGCTTAAAATTTAACTTTTTTTTCCTTTTTTTCCATTTTTGCTCAAAATTCAAAAAATGTCGTTTTTATGTTTCGAATTGAAGTAATTTTCGAAATTTTGCCGAAGGGATTCGAACTAGTTCAGTTTTGTGTCAGAGCTTCTTACATTAAACATTTGACTATTGGAACAAAAAGTTTTTTTGAAACAATTAACTTTTAAAATGGCTTACCTTGTCCATAATATTTGCATCAGCTTTCATTTTATACATAAGTTTTAACATTTGTTCATCCCCCCTCTCTGCAACTTCATGTAAAGCAGTTCTGCCAATATTATTTCTTTCATTTGCATCTAAATGCCCTCCCGCGGCTGCAACAGTTCTCAACATATCAAAATTTTTTTGTGCTGCCAAATGTAACGGTTTATTTCCATCTGCATTAGGGCAATGAATTTGATCAATTGCATCATAGGTTAATAAAAATTGTGTTATTGGAATATTTCCTGCTTTTATGGCATAATGAAGTGGAAGATTCTTCTTTTTATCTTCTGCTAATCGAAGTTCAGGATTTGCTTTTAAAAATGTTTGAACAATTCCAAGGCCTCGATTTGAATGCCGCTGACATGCATAATGGATTGGAAGTTTGCCATCAGCCTAAAATGGGGGATTTTTAGGGGTTTAGGGAATTAGGAATTTGGGTTTATTAAATCGAAATTTTGGCTTTTCTGGATAAGAAACTTTAAAAACCGAAATAAAACACAGATATCGAAAATCAAAATAATTCGCACGGTGAGTGCAAATTTTTCTTAGCACGAAAAACAGGCGGAATTTTGCTTTTTTTCAAATCAAAAAATTAAAATCTTCCGACTATTTTTCGTGCTAAGAAAAATTTGAACTCACTATGAATTCGATGTTCGTTATCGCCGAAATTTTGATTCCGATTTTTATACTTTCTTTAAATTTAAAATCCGAAATTTCGATTTCGAAATTGTCGCTTTACAACGTTTTTTTAAAAAATTTACCCCTGCCGGTTTATTTAAATCCAATTTTCTGTCCATCAACATTCTAACAATTTCTTCTGTGCTATATTTTGCTGCAACATGCAAAGCTGTCATTCGATCCTAAATTTTTATAATCTATTACTTTTGTTCTTCCATAATAACCAACTTTTGTAGTCCCAAATAAATCTGCTCCAGCTTTCATCAACTTTCCAATTATTGAAATCTTTGAAGCTTTTATTGCTAACAATAATGGTGTAAAACCATTTTTATCAGTCATTGAAAAATCGAGTCTCTGATTAAGTTTTAGTTGTTCTTCAACGTCTTCCCATTTTTGTTTTTTTACAAGATAAAGCAATTTTGTTGAAGGATCAATTTTCGTTAAAGATTCAAGATTGAAAAGTTCTTCCAATTCTGCTTCTGCTTCATCTTCAGATGAGCCAGGGGTTATTGCACTGAAAATGATAATAAGAGGTTATTAGTAACGGCCATTTTATATGATATTGGAGAAAATGTTTTGAAACAAATTTTTGCAAACTGTTTAAAAACGTGACAAACGTATCCCAAAAAATTCTGTCAGCAGTGAAAAATATAACTTCAAATTTTTTTACGGTTTTTAGTGCTTTTCACGTCGGAATCAGCTGTTCAATCACAAAATGCTTTGGCATTGTGTTTTTTTTTATAATTATTTGTTAAAAAAAATGAGCATTATCTTTTACGACTTTGCCTTTTATACATATTTTTTTTCAAATCTCTGTGCTTTCCCACTCAGTTTTTTATGCTGATTAATAATATTAATATAAAAAGGCATGAAAAGTTAATATAAGATCAGGCACTACTGTTACAGATATTGCTCATTTTTTCGTTTTTTTTAACAGAAAAAAATAAATAGAAAAAAACACAATGCCAAAGTATTTTTTGACTAAACAAAAAGAGTGAAAAGGATTTCAACGTATTTTGAAAATTAATTTTCATCAATTTCGGTAAAATGGATTGCAAAAAATGTTCTAGAATTTAACGAGATTATATAAAAGAATTTTTTTATTAAATTTTTGAAAATTTTTATAATTTGATTTAAAACGTGATCCCGAAATCCGAAAATTCGCTACATCGGTGTTTTAAAATGGGAATCAAAATCTGGCCCTCACTAAAACCCAATCCCATCCACTAAAACCCCGTCCAATCCAAATGTTTTTCTTGTTTGGACTGGATTGGTTTTCAGTGGAATGAATTAGAACTTGGTATGGATTGGGTTTTAGTGAGGGCCTCAAAATCTTACGCTGCTTTTGTTGCCACCGTTTTTCCATCCCCTGTAACAGAGCTTAAGTCTATTGGGTGTGCCAGTGCCATTGAAGTTGTCCTTGAAATTGCAGGAGATGGCTTTCCAGAAGTTTTTTGCTTTGAATCAGCTAGCGATTCTCTTGTTGAAAATCTCAACAATGCTGTTCCCAAAATTCCACTTCCATAATCATATGGTTGTTCTTCACCAGAGATATCCCCCTGTGACATTCGTCTTTTAGCTGTTTTTGATTTCTTTTTTGTTCCATCTCTTGAAAGTGTTCGAGCTCGCTTTCTTCCAGATAAAAGTGCTCCTAACATTCCTCCTCGAGATTCTTCATCTGATGAATCAACAACATATTGTTGACTTCGTTCAAGTGGAGGCTTTTGTGATTTTCGTGGAGGTGATGTTGAATGAGTTGCTTGAAATCCTGGTGGATCAATAGGTGGAAAGGATTTTGCTTGTTGTGCTAATCCTAAACTTAAAATTCCACGTCGTTGTCGAAATTCTAGCTCTTCTGGACTGTAATGTGATACTCGAGTTGAAGTTGTTGGATCGTTGGGGTTTGTTGATGGAAGTGGTGGAAGTCGTGGAGGTGGTCGCGGAACTGCCCCTGGTAAATCCACTAAATCATCTGGTGGAGTTTGATGCCGGAGGGCTTGGGCAAGAATTCCTTTATGGTTCATTTGTTTTGAATTCCGATGTAAACAATATAAAATTGATAACGAAAAAATAATAAACAGTGAGATTTTGACAATAGTTTTCCTAAAAAGTTTCAAGCATAAATTTAATTTTTCAAAAATTTCGAGACAGGCACGAAAGAATAATTTGAAATTATCAGATGCAAAAAACATGTAGTTTTTTGAGGTCATAAAAGAAGCCAAAAAACGCTTTATAAAAATAAAAGAAGATTGATATAAAAATATACACAAATTTTCTTTGCGAAACACGCAAGTCGAGAAACTTAAAAAATGCCATTCAACAAATGTGCTTTCCGCGCGGGACCAACTTTTTTGTCTTTTGCAAAAGTAATTTTTTTTGTAAAAAATATATGTTAAACGTCATCTCATAATTTGATTCTACTAATATATGTTCTTCAAAATGTTGAAAACGATTATTGATAAAATAAACGCCAAAAAAATAATCAACGCCAAGAAAAAAAATGATAAAAATTTTTACTTTTTCGATGAAAAAATTGCTTTTGCAGAAGACAAAAAAGTTGGTCCCGCGCGGAAAGCACATTTGTTAAATGGTGTTTTTTT
>CABFKP010007486.1:0-10086 GCA_901779475.1 Panagrolaimus davidi
CTGCGAAATCAAAATTTGGGTTTCGAAAAATCCAAAATTCCGAAATCGAAATTTTAGTATTTCAGTACTTCGATTTCGGTTCTTGGGATTTCAATTTCGCATAACCCTGCAGGTTACTATTGTTTAAGCAAGGAAAAATTTAAAAAAAAATGTCTTTTTTTTTAGAAAATTAAAAGCATTTTTTATACATTTTTTTAACATTACAAAAAATTATGATTTCTATCAAAGATTATAAAATTAACATTTTCCCAAATATGCAAAAAAGTATATAATTACATTCAACAAATAAAAAACAATTTAACAATAATTAAAAGTTTTTTTGTTATAATTAATTGATAATACAAAGATATCTCAAATGGTTAAACAATGAAAATTTCACGGTTAAACAAAAGATGAAAAAAAATTTTAATGCTCCAGATTCCGGTTGAGGTTTTTAAATAATTATGCAAATTTTATCTTTCGACTAATAATAAAAAAAATAAAAATTTGAGTTACACTATTTTCCTGGACAAATAGATTATGTGTAACATATAATTTATGGGATCGAAAAATTTCTTCTGAAATTTTTTTTCTCTTTTTCAATTTGGTTTTTTTACTGATTTCTTTCGGACACAACTGTAAAAATTTACGTTATGTTTCCAAATTTTTTTTACTTTTATATTTTTTCCTCTATTATTATTTTTGCTAATTATAACTATGGCAAAAACGTCTTTGATTTTTTATTCAACACAAAAATTCGTTTTGTTTAAACTAATTTTTTTTGTTTTATTAGTTTAAATCTTTCCTTTGTTGTTAACGAAAGTGTTCTTCTGAGATAAGTATAAAAATTCTTTTTTGGAACTTTTTTTATGCTTTTATTTTTTAATTACTGTATTTTACAATAAACAATAATGACATCATAAATTTTTTAAGTAAACCAATAAAATTATTTTTACAAAAAAATGAAAGCAAGAAACTTTTAATATTTTTTTTACATCAATCACTTTACATTTCTTTTTTGATGAACCGAATTTCTATTATTATTTTGTATTTTTATGAAAAACTTTTTCTTTGTTTTCTTTTTTCAAAAACATTATTATATTTTAAAAAGAAATAAGTTTCCATTGTCATTTGGCCATTTTTATTACTTTTTTGAATGTTTTTTTTTGTTGAAATATAACATCAAAAACATCATTCACATTTCCATAGATACTGTGTCGATTTTGTTTTTATTACACGTTAACTAAAGTCATCAAAATTTAAGATTTTGGATAAAAAAGTTATGTAATTTTATAATGGCATATATTTTTTTTCTAGGGATTAAAATAAAACGTCTGCAAATAATAATAAAATGAATTTTTTATAAATAGCAAATAAAATAAATAATTAAATGGGTGCAGTAAATTTGATAAAAATTTTTTTTGCGGTTTTAAAAAGCATCAAATGTGTTTCAATCAAAATAAAAAGTGTTTGAGATCAGGAAAATTTTTATTTGTAATTTTAAAAGTTTCTAAAAGGTTAATTGTTTTTAGAAATATGATTTAATTATAATTTTGGCTTTTTCAATGGTTTTGAAAACAGATATTTTTGTGTGGAATGTTAAAAATCTCTTTAATCATTGCGAAACGCGTTAGCGACGCTTTTTAAAAGCTTATTATGCAATTTTGGCGCCTTTAAATAGAAACAATTTTGTCGTTGTTTCAATAATTCATCAACAACAAAATCATCATCATTGACGAAATCAGATTATACACTATTTTTTTGCTGTTATTTATAAATATGATTTTTAATTTTATTTTTCGTAAATAAATTATAACCATTTAATTTATTTAATTTGGAAAAAACAACAAAATTGAAATATTTTACAAAATGGACTTAAAAAATTTATGAAAAAAAAACAAACAAATTAAGAAATTTTAGGAATCTGATATATCATAATTTTGCAAACATTGTCCTTTTCATAAAAATTATGCCGTACAAAGAAAGCACATTTTTTAGTTGTATCCAATTTATTATTACTGTATTTTATGAATAAATAACATCAACACTAAAGTCATTATCGTTGATAAAATTAGTTGTTTTTGTAGTTGTATTTTTGGCCACTTCAAATTTTGTTTGTGTATTTATTTTTATTAATTAATTTGAATATAAAAAATTAATGTTTGCATAACAACTAAAAACAGAAAAAATAAAATAGAATCTCAAACTTTAATATTAGCAAAGCCACTAACGTAAAAAAATTTAATTTAAAATCAAAATATATCATTAATTTTTAACAAACTTTATATAAAAGGAAACTAGCGCTTTTTTGCTACCATAATATTTTCGTAGTTATTTTTTTAAGCTCCTGTTGACTTTTTAGTTTTGATCCACTTTTCTGTTTGCAAAAAAATATTGATAAAATTGTAAGAACTAGATTTATTTAAAAAATCAGTAAATAAAAAATCACAGTAAAAAACCAAAAAAATTAAACAAATTCAATTTTACAAAAATCACTAATTTCAAAATCACTTTCGGGAAACATTTCAGCAAGTAAATAATAAACATCCGTAGGATCAGTGGATATACCAATATCACCATCATGAAAACCAAATAAATAACACTTTGCACCAATCCTTTTCTTCAATGGACTTGGAGGAGTTGAAGGCATTCTACAATTTGTTCTCCAATAAACAAAAGAAACAGAATAAGGCTTTTCACAATTTGTTTCCCAAAAAACTGAAGAAACAGAAGAACATTGATCTTGAAGAGATTTAATTGCACGAACTACATTGTTTTCTTTTGGTAGTAAGCCAGAAATTGATTGTCCATTTTTTTTGTAATTTTAACTAAAAATTCATTATATTTTGGACAAAGAAAAAAGAAAAATTAACCTTTGACATTTGATTGAACACTTTCCAAAATATCGCTAAATTCAAAGGGTGTAAAAATAAAACTTCTTTTAACTAAAAAAAATGTTTGAAATGGTAAACAAATTACTACGACATACCAACATATTTTATAAACAAGCTAATTTCTATTTGGTTAAATGGAATAAAAGGTAAAAAATCTTGCATTTCGACTTTGATTCCATCATTCATATTAAAATTTTTATCATTTAATTCTTTTTGTTTTTTAATAGCTTCACTTTCTGACCATTCATATGCCTAAATTATTTTATAAACGTTTAAAAATACATTGAAAAAATTAATAAAACTAACAGCTTGAAACATTTCTTCATATTTAATAGCAAAAGTTTGTCCAAGTGCAATAATTTCTGTAACAACAGATTTTTCTGTATTTAAAAATTTATCAGATTTAAAAATGGTTTTAAAATTTTGAAAAATAAAAGTTTGAATTGGTCCTTTCATTTCAATCATTGAATATTTGGTTAAGATTTCAAAATGTTGGATAACGTTGGATAAATTCAGTTCTATTTTTGATAAATATTCAGCACAGATTTCTTTAAGATCTTCAATTTGATAAAATTCTGCCATATCCAAAATGGTAAAAATATTTTGATTTGTAAGATTGCATTCACCAGAATAAAAAAATGTAAGCAATTCTTTAAAATCATCAAATTTATAGGTTTTAATTTTTATTGCATCATTCTTACAAATCCATCGATCAGAAAGCATTGATTTGAATGTTGAAGAATTTATTGATAAAATTAATTTATCGGCATATAACTTCTAAAAAGAATTAAAATCATTTTAGAAAACAATGTAAAAAGTTTACTTACTTTTCCTTCAAAATCGAAAACAATATCGAATAATTCAGGATTTTGAGATTTAAAAGCATCTTCGAGTTGAGGATGAATTCTATTGATATAATTCATGGATTTCATTTTTAAAAATTTTGCAAAAGTTTTCAAAATCAGATTAAGATTCTTTTTATATATAAGCAAGCGTAAACTCTAAAAAAGCAACAAATGAAAAAAATTGCCTTTATTAAATATAATGAGGTTGCTAATAAGAAAATTGAGGTTACAAGGGATTATAGACTAAAAAAAGTTTTATTGCACAAAAATGATAGCAGTAAAAATTATCGATTTTCATGAAGAAAAAAAGATTCTGAAAAGAGGTTTTTCTTCTTTTTTTCAAATTATAATAAAATGAATTTTTTTATAAATAGCAAATAATAATAAATAGCTAAAAATAGATGCAATAAAGTTGATAGAAATTTTTTTTTGCGGTTTTAAAAAACATCAAATGTGTTTTGATCAAAATAAAAAGTGTTAGAAATTAAAAACAATTTTATTTGCAATTTTATGGCATTTATGTTAGCAAAAAGGTTTTTACTATCACAATAACAGATAAAACAAAAAAAAAGTTAGTTATATTTTGTCTGTTTTTTCTTGAAACGATCGAATATAATCAGTGTTCAATTAGCAAAATCAAATATTTTTGCAGAAAAGTTTGTGTTTTTTGCAGCTAATATCATTACTATATTTTTTATCGCAATCAGCATTAGTGTGTTGAAGGCAAACATTTTTATGAATGAAAGTCTCTCAAAAAATACAAACAAATATTAATCCTTAAACGTGGCTGCTCGTTTTTCATCTTTATAAAGCATATTCATAACGTCTAATAAATATTACAAAAAATCGATAAACAAAAAAAAAGTTTTTTTGGAAAACGAAATGAAACGAAACGAAATCACAGTGTTGGGCTTTTTGAATATTATTTATTAAGAAACTAGAATAAATTATTACATAAAAAAATGTTTGTTTGACAAACATAATAGTGTCAAACAAAAATGATTATACAAATTTAAAAAATTTAAAAAAAGGGGCTTTAATGATAATGTTTACTGTTTAGTTATTGCTGGAAAAATTGATACTGCTAATTTTGAAGTAAACTCTTTCATTTTTCTTTCAGCACTTTCATCGAATTCCGCGGTTGTATCTTCAATTAATTTTCTTACATTATATTCAATATCTTTTTGCCTTGTTTCAAATTCAATTTGTTTTTGCTAAAAG
The DNA here is from genome assembly GCA_901779475.1 of Panagrolaimus davidi. Taxonomy (NCBI): domain Eukaryota; kingdom Metazoa; phylum Nematoda; class Chromadorea; order Rhabditida; family Panagrolaimidae; genus Panagrolaimus; species Panagrolaimus davidi. The sequence continues at coordinate 4,940 of CABFKP010007486.1, forward strand.
CTTTTCTTTCTTTTTTTACAGCGATAGTAATGTCTCACCTTAACTTGACTTGGCGTTAAAGTAAAGCAATGATGAATATTTTCAATAATAGGCAAAATATGTTTTTGTGATGTTAAAGTATAAATTTTAGCACAATCTGTAATTTGCATGCAATATTTTGTTGCTTTAAATAATGATTGGATCATGAGTTCTTTTGAAACATCATTATAGATCTAAAGTTCAAAAAAATCTTTTTGTGAAATTGAAAAAAAAAACTATTTTACCTTTGCTTCATCGATGAAGGATGATACATTGTCATACAAGTTAATTTCAACAATTGTTTTAATATTGTCAAAAAACGCTGCTAAATTGCCCCAACTTTTTGCTGCCTAAAAAATCGGATCTTTTTACAATTTAGTTTATAATTAATTTTTACGTCAGCAATAAAATTCAACGCACTAAGAAGAACTGTAACATATTGGCTGAAATCTTCTGTTTTAATATTCACAGTTTGAAGGTCATGAATAATCTTTCTTAATTCTGCTGCATTTTTGTTTAATTCATTTCTACGATTTTCAGCAATTTCACTATCTTTTTTGCATTGTTCGGAAATTGATAAAGTTTTTTCCTATAAATTTTTTCTTACACGTTTTTGATGATGTTCCTCGACTACCTTATCTGAAATGATAATTTGTTCCTGTAAACTCATTTGGGCAACTTTTTGTTTATTTTTTTCTGATTTTTTTTCTTCCATAACTTTTATACAATCTTTTACGACGTTCGTTAATGTCACCTTTTAATCTTCAATCTTAGTTTTATTTTCTTCTGCTGCCAATGTTTCACCATTTTGTTCCAGAAATTCACGGCATTCGTTTGCGTTTTGTAATAAACCAATTCCCTCACAAGTCCCAAATGTAACATTTTTATAGGCATTGAGTAAAGTAACGTATTCAGCAGCTGTTGTATAACTTGTATTCGAATTTAATGAAATTGCAATTTTTTCAAGGAGTTTTGCTAAATTCATTTGCTAAAATTTTTGGGCTTTTGAAGCTTAAATAAATTATATTTTATAATATACCTTTTTGAATACTTGAGCTTTTTTTTTCTTTTCTAATTCTTCTGTTACTTTTTCAAATCCATATTTAGCTAAATCTGTGCCGAAAGAAAGTGCTTCAGCTTCTGCAGAAATAAACATTTTGGCAACATCTTTTGCGCAATCTATTCCTCCTAATCCAAGAAGTTTAAGAAAGACATCCCAGCCACTTACTTGTTTCTGAAACAAAGACATCAAAAAACGATAATTGAAATGTTAAAAATGGTAACGAACCCAATATTTTTTTCGTGCATCGTTGGCATTTTTTTCTGCTTTTTCAAATTCTTCTTTTAAACTGCTTTCCAATTCTTTATGCGCTATATGGTCATCTTCAAGAATCTTTTTTTGTTTCATCGCTTCCGTTTTTTGCTTTTCACAGAATGAAGCTGATATCATAGTAGCATGATGAAGTTCAGTAAGTGTCTCCGAAACTTTATAAAAGCTGTCATAAGCATTTGAAGCACAATCTTTACATCTTGTAACACAATTATCAATCTTTTTTAAAATCCTATTTAATGATCTTTTGTAATCATCGTTTTCATGTGCCTCAAAAAATAAAGCTTAAAGTTTAAAAAAGAATTGGGTACTTTTCTCGTTTACCCCGCCCCACCAAAAATTCATTCATAAAAGCAACCAAAAAAGCAACCTCTCATTCGCCCCACCCGCCCATTCTTTTAAAATCGCATTACAAACTCAATATTTTTATGCAAATTTTTGGTGGGGTGGGGTAAACGAAAAAAGTACCAAAGAATTGTAACCACAATTCTAAAAATTTTCTGGTCTCAAATACTTTTTTTTAAAACATTAAAAATCACACAAAAAATGTTTTATCAATGAGAAAAGATAAAATTGTAGACTTTTTTAATATCAGTTATTTTAAAAATCATAATTTACCTGAGTTAATATCTTCAAAACATTGATAAATTCATCTGGAACATCTATTAACGATTGCTCAATTCTATACATTTCAGAATTTCCCGTTTTATAAGCTTGAGCTGCCTCTTTTACAATTTGTGAAATACTGCTTCTGAAAGATGACGGAGTTTTAAGGTTCTCAAAATCTTCTTTCGTTGGCATTGCTTCACTAAGAAGAGAAGGATCTGGAACACAATTTGTTAAAATAGCGATATATTCCAAAATTATTGGTCCACATGATGCTTTTTTAAGAAAGTTTGTTTTATCTTCAACAAATGAATCAGTAGAGATCAGATATTCGAAATTCTGGACCATAGTAACAATTCCTTTTGAATCCATATTTAAGTCATCACAGAAACTCATGTTCATTGTTGTTCAAGTTAAAATAGTTGGTTTAGAAGTTGGCTCCAAAAAGATGGCACTTACCAATGGAACATTTTTTTCTTTTTATATACAGTTTTTTCTGAGGCACGTCGAACTGAGCTGAAGAAAGAGAAAACTTTCGAAACGCTGCGCTCTCATTTTTTCTGTTATTTTTTTTGTCTGACTTGAGTGCTCGGTCCATAAAAGTGAACGCTCAGTTCGATGTGGAGAGCGGTGACATGATAAAATATACATATAAACATGTTGATGTTTATATTTTTATGTGACGAAATATTTTATAAAATATTTTGTTTTGTTTCAATGAACCAAAAACGTTAAGCATATTTTTAACATTGAGCATGGGATTTTTGAGATTCATAAATTCATTATGATACTTATGTTGTAGTTTTGTTTATTAAAAATATTTTGATGCTTTTTCGACCGATTATTTGTAATCACTAATGTTTGAAAAATGTTTTTAAACTACTTAAATATTTGAGTACCTTTGTATTGTGGTCATGAACTAACATTTTTATTAGGAAAAGAATTTAAGAATTTCTTTCCAATTTTCATTATCAAAATTTTGATGCTCCGCTTTTTTTGCCACAATAATTTTTGAATTTAAAAAGTTATTTTACTTTAAAAAAATCAAAAGATTTGAAAAAAACAAAATTACATGAAACAGAAATTAATAGTTAAATTTTATCAGACAATTGGAAATCACGTGAATTTGCAGAAAAGCTTAAAGGGCAATGTATTAACATTTGGGCTTCATTTTGTAATTCTTTGGAAAAATTTAAATAAAATTCTTTGAAATCATTTAAAGAATTCTGAAAAACGTCGTCACTACTATCGAAGCAATCGATAATTCTTTCAATTCTTGGTTCTATCATTATTAAATAATTAATCCAGTTTCCAAGCGTTGAAATTAAAAAATTTGTTGTTTCCAAAATTTCTTTCAGTATTTGTTCATCGCTGGAAACTGTGATTAAAGCCTCCTTTGTTGAGACAAGAGAGCTTTTATATTCTTCAATTTGAAAATTGAGCGATTCTATTTTATCTAAAAAAGAAAGGATAAAATTTCGAAAATCAAAAATTTAAGTGGTCTTAAGAATGGAAATGTAATATCACAAAAAATGAACAAAAAAATGCATTCCATCATTTGATATTTAGCTTACCAATGTACATTTGTCGCTGGATATTGAGTTCTTCAATATGCTGTTTTAAAGTACAAAGCTTGTCTTCTGATTTCTGTTTGTGAGCTTTGTAAAAGTTATATAGCATTTCCATTAATTTTGCTTGTGAAAAGGAAACAGCCCATACCTGAAAGTTTCAGGAAACTTTTCCCGTTTTATATTTTACTGCTGAATTTGTGAAAAAGTAAATAAAATGCCAAGCATTTTTAAAAAACTTCCGGAAAACCTACTGCAATAATAGCGGGGATTTCAATTTCTGGGCTTAATAACATAATAATTCCCAAGATAACACTGACATTTCTTATTCCATTAAAGAATTTTTTAAAAGCTTTTCCTCGTTTTATCATTTTTTCTAATATTTTACAATTGTCTTCTAACCTAAAATATCTTTCTTCTTCAGTTGCAAGGTTATCGAGAAGCTAAAATACAACATTAAATGAGCATACAGCCTTTAAAATCACTCACTTTTGCTAAATGGTTTAAGTCAGCTTCGATTTGTTTTTCGAAATCATTTTTTTCATCTGAATAATTTTGGATAGTTTTAAGCTTTGAGCTATATTCACGTCCGCAATTTGTTTTAGAAGTAATAATATTCTGATGAAATATCCGAGTTTCGTTCTCAAACTGTTGAATATTTTTTGATGCTGAATTTAACTCGTTTTTCAGATAAATAACATATCGTAAATTATTCATCCAACAATTTATTAGTTGTGGTTTATCACATGGGAATTTTGGCAACAGATTTATTACCTAGAAATTTAAATAAAAAATAACAAAGTAAGGTAGGAAATGTAATATTCTAACGTTTAAAAATTCTTTTGATAACCACTTAATTTGCGTACATTGTTGGAAATATTGCTCTTGTATTTTTTCCATATTTTCTTTCCTAAATTATGTAATTTGTTTAGTGGCATATTTAATAAAAACGTATAAAAAAATAAGAAAAACGAATAAATGATTTTTGAAACAGAAGCTTTTTATTATCATAAAAACGGCTAATACAATCCTATTTTTGCCTTTTAATACCAAAAGGATCACGAACAATATATGAATCATGTTCAAAGAACTATTTGTTGTTCTCTTTTTTTTTTCGTTTCAAGAATGCATAAGAAATTTTATTGCTGATTTGGCTTGACTGGAAAAATTATTTTCGCTATTTTTGGTCATAAAACCTTATCATTTCCGTGGGAAACAAAAAAAAACAACCTTAAAAATTTTTTCGTTAAGTTATATTAAAAGTGCAACAAAAAACGAAGAAGATTAGCGAATTTTTATCACGTAATTTTTTCCAAAAATATATTTAATTTTTGGTGTTTTGTTCAAAAGATTTCAATTAAAAGCAAAAACAAAGATCAAATTGGCACACCTTTTTCCTTTAAACAAAAAAATGCACAGTCACTAATGACTCTGCTTTTGTTTTTTAAATATAAAAAAGCTATATCATCTGTAATAAAATTTTAACAAGATTGCTCCAAAACATTTTTCAATATAATTTTATTTCCATTGCATTTTTAAGTCATTAAAATATTTGTCAACAGAAATATTTGTAGGTAAATTTTTTCCAAGAGGACTTAAAACAATAATATTTCCATCAGTGCCAT
>CABFKP010007496.1:0-10086 GCA_901779475.1 Panagrolaimus davidi
CTTTAAACGGCGGAAAATGCAAAAACTGTGAAACAAAAGATAAAAAATGTTTCGTCTGTTTTTCCAAGAAGGATCATTCAACCGTCTATTGTCCGAATCGAAATACTGGTAGGTGAAAATATTCAAGTGATAAATATATTTTATAAGATATTTTTGAAGACGGTATAAAGCTCCGTTTGTTATTAAAATTAAAGCGGTGTAACATGTGATACATGCTACAGCTCTTTAATAGGTGTATATGCCAGGGCAGCAAATAAATCTCAAGCGAGGGAGGGGAAGTTTCTTACAAAAATCGAAAAAATCTCATTTTACGAAGTATGAATTTCAATTTTCCCCATAAATTTTAAAATCTGAAGAGAGGAAACATTCTCAAATTTCCTGAAGGCAGTTGCGGGCCTGGCATATGTAAAAGCGTAGTAAGGGAGGAGCATTCGGGGCCGATGCTCTATCCAAAATTGATAAATCCTTTGATATATTGCCAATGTCGTACCCCTTACCCCCTCCAAACGATTTTGCCCCTTCTAAAAATGAGTTCTGTCTACGGCCTTGCTAAGATGTGGCACGTGTTTCACCTCTCCAAGCATGCAACCGGCCGCAATATTTTAACAGAAAAAAACAGCAAAGGGAAAAAATAAAATTTTGAAAAAACAAAAAAAAAGAACTACAAAAAATCGCAAACGGAATTTAAAGGAAAAAACGGAGAAAAGGTAGAAAAATTTTTTGATTTAACGAGGCCGGCCAGATAGTTTTATGCCGGATTTCTCATCCCTTTCTCCAAGTTGTAAATATTCGTTTCTATCGTTAAAAAAGCCATTTTTAGAACTAAAAATGTTTCCTCCAAAAATTGATGACGATTTATTTCTTCGGTTTTGGAAACTTTTAAGAATTGATGAAAAGTGGTCAATGGCGCTGTCATTCCCAAATATTTTTAATGCTGTCACGATGAAGCCCCTCAAAATCAAACATGTCCCGCAATTTGCATTTTCTGAGATTCAAGGATTTTTACAAAATGACTTTATTGTTGCTGAGAAGGTCATTGTCGATAAAAAATTTGGAATTTCTCTTCGAGACACAAATTTTGTTAGAAATCTCAGATTATCGCATTTAAGGCCTCCAATTTTTTATATCAAACATCTTGAATTTGAGCGGAAAAAATTTACTTCTAGAGAATTTTTGCTACTTTTGTCCTCAAAAACAAAATATTTACATTGTGGAAAAATTGAATTTCTTCCTCCTTTCGAATTTTGCAGACTTGTTGAGAAGGCTCCTAATCTTCAAAAAATTTTAATACATGAAACAAATATTATAGTTGGTAATTCATGGGCAGAAGATATACTTAAATTTAATCAAGCTGATTGTTTACAAAATATTTACTTATCTGTTTCTGATTTCTCTTTTGACACTGATAGCTTGGCTACTTTTATGAAGGTACGTTTCAAAGTTGTTGCAAAAACAATTATTCGATAAAAACAAAAAATGGAGATTATTTGTTGGACAATTTCCTAATCTTTCACTTTTTTACTTACCTTAGTTTTAATGTCAAAAAAAACATTTTAATAACATTCCTTGTAAGAACAAACAGCGACATTGCTCTGTCTGTTACATAAACGGTTAAAAAGCTTTCATATTGTTAACTAATGCCCTTTAATAAAAATTAATTTTTTAGAAAAAGTCTACCAAATATCTCAGAATACATGTATACTACAAATTTCACGAATCTGATGACAAAAATGCTGTATTGGATTCTGTGAGAAGCAGTTTCTCAAAGCATTTTATTCAAGTACAAAATAAATGGAAGCCATGCATATCTGTTAAATTATTGTATCGAGACGGACGGCCGTGGTACGTTGAAGATTATTATTTAAGGGACTGTCCAGATATGACGTCGGATAAAAACACGAAATTCTGGAACCCCCTACCCCCTCCGTCAGATTTTTTCTTTTCATCTTTTGCCGCTTTATAAGGGAGCGTCAGATTTTGGTTGACCCCCTCCCCCCCTAAAACCCCCGACGTCAGATCTGGACACTCCCTTAAAGCCAACTTAAATCGTTAATTTTTTTTGAAATCATTGTATTTGTTCATTATTACGTGTCACAAAAAAAAATCAACAAAAAGTAAAATGTAATGTTTTCTAAAGACAAGAAAAAGTCTCTTTTTCACCGATACCTCGGAGACTTTTTTTCTCCCTTGAACAAAATAAAGACACTCAGCGCATTGGAATCAGCTCTACTCTTTTTGTTCAGTCAAAAAATGGGTTGGCATTGTGTTTTTTTTTCTATCTATTTTTTTTGTTAAAAAAAACGAAAAAACGAGGAATATCTTTAACAACTGTGCCAGATCTTATATTAACTTTTCGTGCTTTTTATATTAATATTATTAATCAGCATAAAAAACTGAATGGGATAGCAGAGAGTTTTGAAAAAAAAATGTATGTAAAAAACTAATATAAGATCAGGCACAGTCGTAAAAGATAATGCTCATTTTTTAATTTTTTTTTTAACAAAAGAGAATAAAGCATTTTTTGATTGAAAAGCTGATTCCAACGTGTGAGATGCAGAATCTGTGTTTGTACGAATTGCTTCATTAACTCTTAAATACATTCAATATTTTACACATTTTTTAATGTTAAATTTCCTTCTTTTAATTTCTAATCAATAAAATTGATCATGTATCAAATCTAACTTTTCAAATCATTTTATTACTGCTTTTTTTTGTAAACTTTAAATTTTTAAACATTTATAAAATATTTTAAAACAGAAATTAAAATCAATCAGTTTTTGATTGGTTCCATATTTGATAGTTATACGACTTTTCAACATTTAATATAAAAAAATTTACTGCAACTGGATGAATTGAAAAATAAATATTGAAGTATAATTTTTCCTGATTCCGGACAACGCTGCTTTTTTATATTTTTAAAAAATTATTAAAAGTGTTTATGAGGGATCTTGTTTAAAAAGAACACTAACCAAAAAAATCAACCTTTAATAAATTGTTACAAAAAAAACTAATCATAATAAGTTCCAATAAAATGAACATTTCTTGCTTTATCAGCAATAAAATACAAGAAAGAATGATCAGCAATAAATGTAAAAGTAATTGGTTGTGGTATTATTTGCACAAATATCATTTCTTTGGCTGGTGGAGGTGATTCTAATTGAAGGGCCTAAAAATTGATTCAATGATATTGGGTGTTTCATAATGTTCCTTCCACGATGATTTGATTTTTTATTGGGTCGTGTGTTATTTTAATAGAAACCGTTAACACGGGCATCTGATGTTGATATGACATTGATACATTCTACCATTGATACAACTTACTTTAACAACTGCTCGATGAATAAGTTTTGAAATATGAAGATTTTTGTCCATTGATATTCCAGCAAAATCTGCACGATTTTTATCAAATGCATCTTCTATTTTCAAATGTTTTAATATTTCGTCATCTCCCGAAAATTGAAAACTTGATTCTAATTTTTCAAATTTTGGAAGTATAATTTTTCCTGTTTGTCGCTCTGATGTTTCCATAAATTCCAATATTTCAATAACATTAATGTATTTTAAAATTTCTGATAATCCGTATTTTTCATGAGGAAGAATAATATACATACTGAAGATTTGATCTTGAAATGGAATTTGAACACACTCATAAAGTTCATTATTTGAATACCGAGAAAATGTAACACCTTCCATCATCAAAATCTATAAATTTTTTTGATAAAAGTTGATTTAAAACGCATTTTTCTTCAAAATCGAGCAAAAACACAAAATTCGTCCACCGAGGTTTTTTCAAAATGATCGTAGGAAGCTGAAATTTTGCACACAGGGTAATTTTGGTTAAAAAAAACGATTGGCGGGGGTTTCAAGTCACTAGGTACCCCCGGAATTTCGATACCGTAACCCAGTTACCGTATACCGCGAAAATTTCAAAATATCAGATACCATCTAGTTAGACCTTGGAATTGATTAAGGGACTCAATATGAGTCTAAATTTAAAATTTCAGATTTTTTGGCCAAGAAGAATTAATTTGGCATCAATTTTAAATTATCAAAAATTTTGACCCCTGGGAAAACTTTTTTTCCGCTGGACCTCTTAGTGGTTTCAAATACACCAAAAAATGCGCTACAATCAGACGTTCATTTTGATATATGATTTACGTTGATAACTGGGGTGCGTCATTATTTTTTTGTTGAAAAACTATCAAAATTAACATCTCCAACATCAACCGATAGATAAAACTCATGCATTTTTTTGAGATATCAACTTCCGGTCTTTTGTTTTATGAAATACTATGTTGGTAAAGCACTTTGGGCAAGTTTCAGACCTCCAACATCAAATCTGACCATTTGCCATCAACTTGGATTTTACAATTTTAGCAACATGTCCAACATCAAAAAAATCAAGTTTTTTGTTAATAAAAAGCACCAAAATAGTTTAAAAATAATTAATACTGATAACAGTAATGACCAAAATGACTGCAAATTAAATTTTGTGCAATTTCGGCTTTTTATGAATTTTTTACATTTCATCAATTTTTGATCAATTTTCATATACGGTAATTTGACAAAAAATGTACAAATTTGTAGGCAGCGACCAGGTTTTTTTGGTCTCATTTTCTTCCTCGCANTTTTTTTTAATCTTATTAGATTCCCCATGAAATTTTACATATCCATGGTCAATATCATGAAAATATCCGCGGGGTGCGATATGATTTTATCATTTTTTCTGCAAAAACTATATTTCTAGGATCATGTTGGTGGCATAAGTCGGTGAATGAAAGATATTGACTAGCGGTGACTTTTATCATGTATACCTATGCTATAAGAGTTATCCTGAAAAGTTTCAACACTTCCGGATACGATTTCGTAATTTCGCGTCAAGATATAGTTTCAAAAATTAGCAACAAAGGGTATATTAAGAAAATGGTCTTAAAAATCGGGTTTTTCAAGTGAAATAAATATGTTTGCATTTAAAAAATGTTTAACACATGCTAAAATAATAAAATAAATCATTAAACACGATATTTTTGATAATTTCGATTTTTTATGATTTTTTGAAAAAAGTGTAAAATTTATTCCATCTTCAAGGTTACAAAATTAATTGAATATGGAAAGATATTACAAGTTTTTATTATTATTAATAAGTGTTATATATGTTTTTGTATTTTGGAGACCAACAGAAATAATTTATCATCCATTAACTCTTTATTATATAACAAGAATTCCAATTATTTACGTAAATTTTGCTCCTGTTGTTGATTTTTTTGTGTTGATCGATGTTTAACAGTTGCATTTCCAATTTCATATAATTCAAAACATAAAAATTACCTTTCGTGGATTTATATTTTTACAAATGTCGCACTTTTTGGAATGTTTATAAACGAACTTTTTTTCATTTTCTCCTTCAGAATCAAGTACAACGTTCATATTATTTTTATTTGGTTTTAAAACGTTTTTGTTCCTTCATTTTACACTAAATCGAATGTGTCACCTATTCGGTGACATATTCGACATTTTTTTATTCAAATTTTAGATAACTTTAGTATATAACCGTCGGTGATACGGTAGGTGATAATAAAGAGAAATATGTAAGTTTTATCAACTTTTATTCATAAAAACAATGTTACACAACAATTCTGAGCAGTTTAATATTTTATACGATCATTTTCTGAAAAGTTGCAGGATTATTTTCCCCTCTTCCTTTCCCCATTTTAGTTATAAATAATAAAAATTTGCAACAATTAATGCTTCGATCATTACTGTAAAATCTTTGATAAATACATCAACAATGACAGTAGCCAAAAAAATAGAAATTTATTTATTTTCAACAACAATGACAGAAACTATTTGGAACAAACAAAATCTGTGTATCTTGTTTGTTATATGAAATATAGGAAGTTCTGAATTTAAAATTTTCATCTATAGGGAAAAAAATGTAACATTGTAAAAATATTAAAAATTGTAGTATTATGTTTGAGGTTACAACTTTTATTCATATTTTTGCCTATTTTATTGAAGAAAAATTCCAAAGAGCCATTTTTTATGTCTCATTTTTTTCATTCTTCTATACTATAAATTTTTTTTTCTAGAATAAAAAAGGGAGTGTGAAAAAACGCTTTGGAATTAATGATACTTATTTTTTTTGTTGACACACTTTTTTTCAGCTTAAACTTTGAAGCCTCCAAAAGTTTGACACAAAAAAATTCAACGCTTAAGCAGTGCTTGAAAAAAACAGCAATCATCTAAAAAACAGATTGATAATTGTTAAAAAAAGGAATGCGATGATTAAACAATCATAGAAATATAACTAAGTTATAAGTTATATAATTTCTTATCAGAGAAAAAAATGAAAGTAGGCGGAGGATGAAAAAAATATATGGGAGTTGACGCCAAAGTTTTAAGAAAGCAAGAATTTGAGGGTATTTAAAGGACATTAAAAAAAAGAAAAGGTGCTTTTTTTTATTTGCCAACAGTCAGTAATTTTTGACAAAAAAAGGTGTTAGCAGCAAAAAAAATATGACGGTAAAATTTATTTTATTTGCTTTAATTTCTGCATATTTGTTGAAAGATGTTACAGCAGTTGATTGTGAAGTAAGTTTTTGTTTCGCAATAATTTAAATTTAAAAGTAGTAATATAAATTTAAAAAATTCTATGGTACACTCGAAAAAATCGAGATTCACTAAAAAAATAAAATAAATATTTCTGTTGAGTTACTTTTTTTGTTCACTTTTTTTTGTCATTTGCAAGAAATTATAGCAAAAAATATCAGTAGATTTTTTATCATCGACGCTGTGGCGCGTCCGACTCCAGCAAAAAACAGGGAAATCGGAATGTTGCGTGTTCAAGTCACGTCGGGGTCAATATTTTTTTACTCCATTTTTAAAAACCTGAAGTTTTTTGTACTCGAAAAAATGAGATTTACTAACACGTATATTTTTTTCGAAATTCACAATAAAGAAATTTCTTGAAAAAAACGGATTTTTCTCACGTACAAAAAGTTCTCGAATTTTCTTTATTCATGAAAATCAGTTTTTTTCAAGTTTCAAATTTCAAAAAAAAGTTATGATTGAATTTAAATTTTTGGTTTTTTCGAAATCAAAACACTTTTAAATTTCGAAATGTAAAATTTTCAAATTTATTCATAAAATTTAATTTTTTAATATTTTTAAATGAAATTTTAATAAAAAAAGCTTAAAAAACTTATTTAAATTTGACTCAAATTTAAATACGTTTTTTATTATTAAATTATTTGAGAGAATAACAGAAAGATAAATATTAACAAAAATCTTTGTTTTAGACTGGGGTTACAAATTGTTATAGAAAAATGTTTCAAACAATTCAAGCAAGAGAAAATGTAACTTATTCAATGACATACAATAGTTACAGCAGAATTTTTTCAACTGCATATAGTATGTGGGAAGGATATCAAGCAATTTGTCCTGTACAAAATGATTTACAAACATGTCTTCAAAATGGTGGATATGAAGGTTGTATTAAATTTAATGATTTGAGAAATGTTAGCTTTGTCAGACGAGATAATCCAGGATATGCACGAGACTATGTTTATGATTATCTTCGATACAATTATTTGTGTTCAGAATTAAATAATAGTAAGTTTTTTTGTGATAATATAAGTAAATAATAAATCTTTTTTTAGCTAATCGTGATACACATAAATGTGTAAGAGACAATCTTATGAGTATTCCTCCAGTAAATTGTTCAATGTATGCATCAAACGATGATGGAAGTCCAGATTGTTTTACCCAAAGCATTTATTTGGATTGTGTTAACAATTATGCAAATGCAGTTTGTGGTGAACAATCACAATGTATTACAAAAAAACTTCATACATTAAGCATGTGCTCAGCATTTGATTTATATTATGGTGGAATAAATCAACCATTTTGTGGAGTATGCACTTCAACACTTGTTGGCTCAACTGATTTACTTAAGGGTGTTTGTACAGATACAACACAAGATAATAATGCTGGAACTCTTCCAACTATGTCCATCACTTTGTTATTCTTTGTAACAATTGTCTTTCAACTTTTTGTTAAAAATTAATTAAATTATTACATTTTTGTTGGCTAAAATGTTATAAAAAATTGTTTTTAAATTTTGTCACATTTTGAAATCAAAGTATGCCTCTTTTTGTATCAATATGGATAAAGACACAAAAAAACTAATCTTTTTTAATCAGTGCCTTTCGTCCTCTAAAATGATAACAAAGAAATGCACTGAAATTTATTTCATCAGTGCCCGAAAAAACTCCTCATAAATTTTTCTTTTACTTTCCAGAAAAAATTGAGTACAGCTTAACAGCAGCTTTAAAGACCTATCCCGAAAAAAAATTATTTTTTATCTCCGCCGACGACAAAAAAAAAGAAGGGAAAAAGGACCATAAAAACTTTTTAGGTAACTGATAAGAAATCATAAAAACCTTTTGTTTGAAAGGAAAATAAGCTTTCTTTTTTATTCTCGAAAAAAGTAAAGTTTTTTCGATTAAAGTTTATCAATAAAAATATATATGACAAATTTGGTGGAAAAAAGAGAGGAATTTGAGCTGATTGATCTTTTCTGAAAAAGTGGAAAGATTTCAAAAAATGCTGTAAGATATTATTTGGTAGTTTCTCATTTTATGCAAATTAAACCACGAAAATTTTTGTAGTAACAATCAAAATTTTTGTTGACATCAGCAAAAAATATTTATTTAACATTTTTCTTCTGCTGTAACAACATTTTTAATTTTGTTTCAAAAACGCATTATTCCATAAATTTTTTTTGTAATTTGTTCTTATTTTAAGTAAAAGAAAAATGCATAAAGAAATCAAAATCGTCACATTTTTGAGGAATTTTGAGGAAAATTAAATAGTTTTTTCTGAAAAATAAAAGAAAAATTTATGAGTTTTTTGGGCACTGATGAAACAACTTTTGGTGCATTTCTTTGTTATCATTTTAGAGGACGAAAAGCACTGATTAAAAAAGATTATTTTTTTGTGTCTTAATCCGTATTGATACAAAGTGGCAAACTTTGATTTCAAAAATGTGGCAAAATTAAAAAACAATTTTTTATAATATTTTTGAAGAAAGTATGAAGAAAAAAAGATAACAGAGTTTTGTTTTAAATTATATCGTTTTAATCACATGATTTTTGTTTGTGGAAAATAATAAAACACAAAAAAATTTTCGACAAATTTTTTAAATGGTTCACGTCATTTTAATGTAGTAACTTATGATACAATAAAGCTCTAAATGCTAAAAATGTATACCTCCGAAAAAATTTTTGAAAATTCATTAGTCTTCTTTTTTTCGATGATTGCTGTTTTTTTCAAGCACTGCTTTAGCGTTGAATTTTTTTGTGTCAAAATTTTGGAGCCTTGAAGTTTAAGCTGAAAAAAAGAGTGACAACGAAAAAAAAAAGTATCATTAATTCCAAAGCATTTTTTCACACTCCCTTTTTTGTTTAAGAAAAAAATTTTATAGCACAGAACAATGAAAAAAATGATACATAAAAAACGGCTCTTTGGAATTTTTTTTCAATGAAATAGGCAAAAATATGAATAAAATTGTAACCTCAAACATGATACTACAATTTTTTATATTTTTTACAGTGTTACATTTGTATACATAAAATTAAAATTAAAAAAACATTAAAAGGTGAGAAAAACAAAGAATTTTCTAAAAAAATGTCGGGTGGCCGCATTTTCAATTCTTGATCTATAGGAATTTCATCATCAACAAATATTTTATAAATGATTCATACATATTTTTTACAATTGATGAGTCAATTATAGTTAAAAGAATTTTTATACCTTCAAAAATAATACCAAATTGACGAACCTGCTCGAAAAACTAGAACAAAGAAAGAAACAAAAAACAATAAAACTTATGAGAATTGTTAAAAAAACAATATTCAATAAAGTTTTAATATTGCGTAACTTTGATTATCTCAAAAACTTCTTTTAAAGTTTTTATCATTTTTTTAACTTTCAAAGAGATCATTCAGTGAGCGCCTGAATTTACCATTGATTAAAATTATTCAAAAAATTTGCATAAAAATATGCATAGCACTTTTGATCATTCGA
>CABFKP010007504.1:0-10085 GCA_901779475.1 Panagrolaimus davidi
TTCCTGATACTTTTGATATTAAAAATTTCTATGTTTATATGAAAGTAAGTTTTAATTACAATTTTATTTTCTGTAAATTTAAAATTTTAGAAAAACAAAACAACTAAATTTATTTTTCAATTTCATAAATCAATTTCTGAAGCATATAAAAATAGACTTGAAGAAATTATTGATGAAATTATGTTAACAAATGTTTTCAAGTATAAACCACCTTTTATTGATTTTGATGGACTTGAAGAAGAAAAAAGAATTGCGACTCTTTACTTTTGATTTCCATATTGCATGATTTTTTTAATGTGTAAAAATTTGCATCACTTTTATGTTTTTGATTAATTTTGTTTATTTTTTTGGTGTGCTTTAAAAAAATGAGAAGAAAAAAAACACATGTTTCGAAAATTTTAATTTGCATATTTTTTTAAAAATTAAAAAAAATACACAGTTGATATCTTTTTTTGAGTTCCACAGTTATTTGGTGGATGTTTTTTGAAGGATCAGTGTCGAAATTTTATTTGGTATTTTTGATTATAGATAGGAAGAGTTCGACCAAGAAATAAATGGCAAAAAGTAATAAAACTTCTCATTCGTCTTTTAAAAATTTCTTGCGAAATATCCAAAATGTTTTTTATTATTGCTCATTTTGTTTTATTTCCTTTCTTTTTCCGACAACACATTTTTAGTTTTTTTAAAATTTTACTTTCAATGTATTCATTATATGTTTTTCGCTACCGGCGGACAATATTTGTTAAAAAAGATTTTGACATTTGGCGTGTTTTCTTCAAATTTGATTTTTTTACAATAATTTTTTTTCTAAAAATTGAAACAACAAAAACTTTGTGAAAAATAAGAATTTATGCACAATACTTTTTTGTACGATTATTTGAAATAAAAAAAGGAGTCGCAAAAAGAAAAAAAAATTTTGGCCAGTATTTTCCTTTGAATATTTTGTTTCTTTTATCGGAATTAATATTGCTTTTAAAACTTTCGTCTTAATAATTAGATTACAAGGATAACCGAAATAAAAAACGCATATTAGTGGATCATTGATCTAATATTCATTAATGATTTAATTTTTTATTTTTGCTTTATTTACAACAAAAACTTGTTTTATAAGAATTCTAAATAATTAATTTTTGATTAAAATTGGTATGCCATGAAAAGAAAAAATGAATAGTTAAAAAAAAACCCGCGGAATACTCCTTAGACAACACTATGGAGTGGGGATAGAAAATAACCCCTTTACTATTTCGCAAACACACATGCAAACAATTTTTTAGCAAAAAATAGTAACGTCTTTTCACTGTATTTCTCTCATAAGAATTATTGATTTTTCGGGCATTGAATTGTCAATTTTTTTTCTTCGAATGTTTTTTGAGACAAATGTTGTGTTACTTTTTAAAAAAAAAGAACATACAATTTTTAAAAAATCTTTATCTTTTCAATATTTTATGACATTTTTGTCATTTTATTAAAAATAAAATGTTTATTAATTAGTAACTTTGTCAAACACTTTTCTTTTCAATCAAACAAGTTGTTACAAAAGATTAGTGAATACATTATTTAATTATTGTTTAAAAAAAGGTGTAAAAAAATATTTTTATTATTTCTCCAGTCGCCAATTTTCACCATTTCTTAGATTACATAAGAATTAACTTAAAACAATTGACAAATTTTTTCCCAGATTTTCCAATTTCGTTGTTTTTTCTTTTTTTGTTTATGTCTGCCCGAGCTTTTACTTTTGGGTAAAGTTTCTTGTTGCAGAATATTGAAAAAGATGAATTAGTTAAACCACGTTTAAATCAGTTCCATTCTTTTTGTTCAGTCAAAAAATGGGTTGGCATTGTGTTCTTTTAGTTTTTATTAACCTTTCGGATAAACTTAAAGAGGGTTCTTTAAAGTCTATGAATGTCATGTTTTATAATCGGTTTCTTGTTTTTCCCGCTATAATTAAATAGCTCATTAAAGTGAAATAAAAACGTTGAGATCTTGATCCTACTTTGAAATTTTTTAACGTTTGTATGCTGTTCAAAATCCATTGTTGTTGCATTATTTTCTGTTTCTAGTAGTGCATTATCCTTTGAACTTGCTTTATACCCGAATTTTCATTCACTTGAATGTAATGGTAAAAAATCCTTTTATTATCTTATTTATGTGGTAATAATCTTGGCATTTAAACTTTAATTAAATATTTTATTCTTGCATTAAAAAAGCCGAAAGTTATAAAATTTATTTTTTCAGTCAATTAAAGTATACAAGAAAAATAAGTAAAAAAATTTTTTTCTTGAAGGAAAACGGGGAGTACTTCAAGAAGGTGAACATTGAAGATAAGACAGAAGCATAGAAAGCCCTTGAACGAAAAGTGTTTTGGGTTAGTAATGCCAGGGAACCAACAATACCTCCACCAGATCCGAATAAAATTTCACGAGAATACTTGCTTTCTTGAGCTAAAAAAATAATTTGATTACTGTAATTTTTTTCAATGATTTATTAGCAAGTTCCGTTTCATTATGTGTCAAAATCCATTAATATTAAGATGATGTTATATACAAAATTTTATTGTTTTTTTTTAAAAATTCATTTTATTCAAATATTCAAAAAAAGTCAAGGTTATACAAAATTTTCAAAAAAGTTGCAGTTTATTTTATAAAAGAAAATGCAGCAAAAAGAGAATTCGTGTTCAAATATAATCATCAAAAAAGACATACAACCTTTATAAAAATTTTTTGTTTTTTTTTTTCTGCAGCAGTTCCTTTTAGCGTTCAAAAATGCTATGCAATTTCTGACGTAAAAAAAGAACCGAAATTTCAACATTTCCGTCTTGAAAAAAAAAATCATCAGCTGAAAAAAATGACGCTTTTGGTATTAAATTTTTGTTGCATCGATTTGATTTTTAAATAATTTGTTTGAAAATTTTATTTACCATTTTTATGTTTTTATAATTTTACAATTTTTTGGAATTTAAAGAAAATAGCAAAGTCTTAAACGAAAAAAGAAAAATAATTACAAACTCATCTAGAAAGCAACGACCAATAATAATAGCTGAATTTCATATGTAACTCGAAAAAACCAATTTCCATTATAAATGAAAAAAATTGTTTCCATTTACAATGGAAAATGCCTCTCTTCTTTTATGTTATAAAAATATTTTTAAAGCCATCTTTTTTTTACAAAAAGTAAATCGGAAGAAACGCATTTATTTTTTATAAAACATTCAAAGAAAACAAAATGCTAAACAAATCAACGATAGCTTTGCCGATTGCAAAACAAGACAGCAGCAGAAAAGGAATAAAAATATTTTTGCAAAGGTTGTCTGTCTTTTGATGATTTTATTTGAGCACGAACTCTCTTTTTCTTATTGCGACATTTGATTTTTTGAAAATAAAATTGAATATTTTAATAATATTTTAGGTGAAAATTATTTTTATTTGAAATTCACAATCAAAAAAAAATTTGTCGAAAAACACAAAGATTTATAAATAAAAAAATTTTATTACTAATATTGAAGAACTTGATGTATACAGTATTAATATAAAATCAAAGCTGCATAAACAAGAATCACTAAAAAAATATTATTGAATTTATTTTTTTTCACTTGTAAATGAAATAAATTGTAAAATGATGCAGAAATCGAGAATGAGTATACTAGTTTATAAAAAGTTTGTAAAATTGTTTTTTCGACTAGCTGATCTCAAATCTCAAATTCGGCTGTAACAAATATACATATTACGGATTTTTTAAAAGAAAAAACAATAAGTCCACAAAATATTTAAATTTATTAAAAAACAATGTTAATCAAATTTAATTAATTGTGTATATTATTTGCCTGTAAAAGTGATTAACTCTATCTCTTTAATAATGAAGCATTCTTGTGCATAATGTTGGTATGCTTCAATTTTTCATTCAGTTTCATAATATTTTTATTTTTTTATCCGCATTTGCTTTTTAAACTATATAAACTTTTTAAAAAAAATAAAAGATTCAAAAAAAAACTGAAAAATTTTGCTCGTAATAGTTTTTCAAAAAAAAAAACAACGCTGCAAATAACGAACTTTTTTGAAACATTTTTTTTTTCAGGAAAACAATTATTTTGAAATTTGTGTCAAAAAACAGAGACAAATGTGTTTATTACAATTTTTAACGATAATAGTTTATTATGAATATACTTAATTTCGGAAAACTGATATATTCTCTAAAAATTTCTTGATTGTTTTTTCTTTTAAAAAATCCAGTATATATTGATTTTTAGCTTTGTTTTTATATTAATAATGTTTGCGCCATAAGTTTTTGGAGGTTAATATTATGAGCATTATTCATTAAAAAACAAAGAATTTTGAACGGCTAAATCAAATATTTGTTGCGATTTTTGACATTTTTTTTTACATTTTTAGTGTTTATATAAAAATTCTTTTGAAAAAAATAGAATAAATTTACAAATGTTCATTTAATAAGCTTAAATATTAGCAACATTCTATCGCAATGATATAAAACGAGGAAATTAAAAGTACTTTTCAATTTTCAAACCATATATGGTTCTGCATTTTTTTATGTGAGAAAAAATATGAAGAACAGACTCAGCGATACAGTGCTCTACAAAACCATTTTTACCGTTTTTTTTATTTTAACTTCATCTTCGTAAAATGACTTTTATCATCTGAAATATGTTTTTTTTCTCATTTTCATGCTATTTGTAACAGTTTGGAACAAAAAAACCTTTAGTGGAATTAAAAAAATACCTGAAGTTTTTTTGTAAAACTGGCAATGGAAACATCCATTAAATCCCATAAGGGGCGCATTTGGGTTGTATTTGCAAAAAACAGACAGACGCACAGACGACTTTTTTTGTTATTTCACAAAACTTTCAAAACTTTTGCTGCTTTTTTTGTGTATGAAAAAGAAATGTTCTGATATATTTTTCATATATATTAGAAAGATGTTTCCAAAAATTAGTATTTTTTTGAATATTTTATACCCTTTTTATTAAATTTTTAAAAATCAGTAATTATGAAATAAGTTAATATAACTCGCTAAAATTCTTGAAAGATTGGATAATAATTTTATTAATGAATATAATTTGCAAATATTTTCATTATTAAAAATTAGAAAATTTTTAATTTTTATCTGATTATTATTGATTATTTAAAAAACAAGAACCATTTTATTACTATTTTTTTTCGTGCCGGAGTTTGATATTTTGTTTCAAGTTCTAAAAGATTGTATGATTATAGAAAAATAAAAACGGTAAATAAAATTTTCAAACAGTTTTTTTAAATTAAAGCGATACGAAAAAAATTTAAAAAACGGAAACAACATTTTTTGTGATCATTGTTGAATGAGATGTTTTGCATTGGTTATAAGACAAAAATGTTGAAATTTTGGATGTTATTCTGTTTTGCGGCAGACTTTTCCATACCGCTTAAAGAGACAGCTGTAGAAAGAAAATAAAAATATTTTAAAAAAAGTTATTCGTTTTTTGATTTGGAACACCTGCCCCTTTTTCTTCTCGCTTTATTCTCTTTTATAAAATGAACTGCTAGCAGATATTTTCAAATTTTTGTTAAACCTTGACTTTATTTGAATATTTTAATAAAAAGAATTTGTCAAAAAAAACAAAAAAATTTTGTATAAACCACTTGAAACTTTTTTATAGAAAAATGCGCATTTTATTAATATGAAATTGTAGCACTTAATAGAAGAAGCTTGTTCAAACATTATTAATATAAAAAGAAAGCTTACAATCAATTTATAACAGATTTATTAAAAGAAAAAACAAAAAAGTTCAAGAAATTTTTAAAGAATATTTCAGTCTTTTATTTTCAATTTATATTATTAAAATGTTAAAATTACACGATGATTTTTGTAAAAAGGTGATTTTTTACTTTCAAAAAATGAAAAACGAAACAAACGCAGTTAAACAAATGACAATGCATGATTCAATCTTGACTAATTTTATTAGCCAGTATTTTCAGTGTTTTGCTTCCATTAAGATTTATTTTGAAATGTCCTAAGAGATGAAATACAAAACAAAAATGATAAATAAAAAATATATTGAATAAATGTATCTTGTTTTTTTCCATTGCAGCTTACACAAAATTATATTTTAAAAATGTTTGTGATTAAAATTGAAAAGTTTCTAATTTTTATTAATGAACCATTGATATATGGTTTTTGATTACTGAATCAACACCATTAAATTAGTTTTTCCAGTTTATCTGAAATTTTAGTGCCATATATTTTCTGATTTCATCATTACGGATTTTTAAAACCTTAGTAAAAAAAGTATAAAATATTCCAAATAATACTGATTTTTTGATACATGTTTCTGATATATATGGAACAAAGATCAGAACATTTTGTTTTCGAAGTAGAAAAATAAATGATTTTTGAAAGATTTCTAACAATTTTTATCGAAATTGTTATCGTTAAAAATTGTAAGAAAAACATTTTTTCTCTTTTTTGACATAAATTTCAAAATAATTGTTTTTCTTTTTTTTGCGCAAATGTTTCATAAACCTTTGTTATTTCCAGCTTTGTTTTAATATTTCTTTTTTTTTTTGAAAAACTATTTGTAAAAGTGAAAAATTTCTTATTTTGCGAGCAGAACTTTTCAGTTTTTTTGAATATTTTATTTTTTAAAAAATTTTATAAAGTTTTAAAAAGCAATTGCGGATAATCATAAAAATATTACAAAACACTAAGAAAGATGGATGCACACCATTGTGAACGAGAATTCATTATTAAAGAGATAGTTTTATTCATTCTTTTTTATCAGCAAATGAAATAGAGGATTAATTAAATTTGATTAACATTGTCTTAAAAATAAATTATTTCAACGTTTGTATGAAAATTTGAAGCAGAACTCTTTTACATTTTCAAGTATTAAAAAGTGTTTTAGTTTTTTATGAATAAAAAATAAGATCTTTAAAATTTTAAAAACAGCAGTTTCAACATTTTCCTTTCTTTTACCAGCAACACACTTTTTGGTTTTTTTTTTTATTTTATTTTCAACGTATTTACGTATCTTTTTCAATCGGCGAAAATTTTTGTTAAAAAAAGGTTTTTGACATTTGGCGTATTTTCTTCGAAGTCGAATGTGATCTTTTTTACAAATATTTTTTCCCAAAAATTGAAACAACACAAACTTGTTTGTTTCATTGTAAAAAAATGAGAATTTATGCACAAAATTTTTTTGTGTGATTATTGGAAAAAAATGCGTCGCAAAAAGAAAGAAATATTTTTTGGCCAGTATTTTTCTTTGAATATTTTGTTTCTTTTTTTGAAATTAAAATTTGCGTCTGAATAATTTGATTACAAGAATTACCGAAATAAAAAGCACATATTAATGAAAATTTTCATTTCAATATTCATTAATGATTTAATTTTTAATTTTTGTTTTATTTACAACAAAAACTTGTTTTGTCAGAATTTTAATTTCACAAAAAATTAATTTTTGATTTAAATTGGACATAAAAAGGAAAAATGAAGATTTGAAAAAAACACGGAACTTTGACAACACTATGGAGTGAGTGGGATAGAAAGATTGTCACTCCTTCTCTAATCTCTTTCGACTTAAAGAGAGTTTTTTAAAGCTTATGAATTTTATGTTTTATAATCGGTTTCTTGTTTTTATCGCTGTAATTAAATAGCTTATTAAAGTGAAACAAAAATGTTGAGATCTTGGTTTTACTTTGAAATTTTTAATTTAGTCGTTCATCACTAAAAAGCATTTTTATAAATGCTAAAAAACAATTTTTTCTTTGGCTTAATTTTCATCAATCCCTTTCCAACTTATCTATTACCTTGAAGCTGTAGCCAATAATATGCTTGAAACTTTTATTTCATTTCATGATTATATTTTTCCTTATGTTTTTGTTCCAGATTTTGATCAAAACAAAAAAAGCATATTACGTAAAATCGCTTTCGGTAACGTTCGCAGTTATGGTAAATTTGAAAGAAAAAACTATGTTTTATACTTGTTAGAACAAGGTTGCTATTTATTGTGATTTTTGAAAAGATTTTGTTGTTGATTGTGCATTAATTTAAAAGATTTCCAACTAAGGCAACTTTTTGGCCAATAAAGAATTAAATAACAAATTTCATTACATTTTTTTCTTGTTTCTGATAAAAGTCTTTTTTCATGTAAATCTGCTAGTTAACTTTAAATCAACAATTTTCTTTTTTTTTTTTTTTTTTTTTNTTTTGGACTGCTGCTAGCCCGAACACTAGCCGAATTTTTCAGTGTGAGTTTTTTGTGGTGCACATTAGAGTGTGTTAACACAGTGCTGGTTTACAAGAAAGCCTTCATATGATTATTTTATAGAGTGTTCGAAGGGTTGGAATTCGTTTTAACCTCGGATCCACCGAGCATCCACTTTTTACGTCTTGGTGCTGACGGCTGGAATTCGTTTTAACCTGGGTTCCACCCATGGAATTCGTTTTAACCTCGGATCCACCGAGCACCCAGCCCCACCGCCCCAATGGCTGCTGAGGAATCCAACCCGAGATTCTAGTCAAAATTGAATAATGCATTGTCATTTTTTTTAATAGCTTCTATTTTGTTTTTCATTTTTTTGCAAGTAAATAATCACCTTTTGACGAAAAACATCGTGTAATTTTAACACTTTAATTATATAATTTGAAAATAAAAAACTGCAATATTCTTTAACAATTTCTTGAACTTGATTGTTTTTTCTTTCAAAGAACCTGTTATATGTTTACTGATTGTTAGCTTTCTTTTTTTATTAATAATGTTTCACTTGCAACATTTGTCGTTTAATATTATGAGCATTATTCTTTAAAAAATGAAGAATTTTAAATGGCTAAATCAAATATTTTATGCAATTTTTGACAAATTTTTTTTATTAAAAAATTCAAATAAAGCCTGCGTTTAACAAAAAAAATTCAAAAAAGCTGCAGTTTATTTTTTAAAAGAAAATGCAGCAAAAAAGAGAATTCTCGTTCAAATAAAATCATCAAAAAAGACAGACAACCTGTGTAAAAATATTTTCCTTCTTTTTCTGCAGCTGTTTCTTTTAGCGTTCGATATAATATTTAGAATTCTACCTTTCCAAAAAACTTTCTTCGAAGTTAGTTCATTAAAGATGATTTCTTTGCTTCTATCATAAATACCAATGTAACGAATAACAACAATAATATAATCTGAAGTTAAAGGCTCTCCATCCTCGTCGAAAAATGAATTCGTAAGTTTAATGTTTTTTAAGGAAACATATTTTTGTGCATCTTGAGAGGATAATCCAAATGCAAATTTTTCTTCAATGTCATAGGTTTCGATAAAACGTTGCCATAAGTTTTGATCAATTTTTGGGAGAAATAAATTTTTTGCCATACCTATAAATAGAGATATTACTTCAGTTTATGATTTAAGATCATATTAAGCTCAATTTTCTTGCAAAAATAATTTTTGAATTACAAAAGACACTTACCTTTTACTCTTTCAGAACAAAATACTGCATGATGATCAGTTGAATACCATCCAATACATTTTTCATTTGTTGGACATTCTTTTTTATTTGGTAAATGAATTTTATCAGATTTAATAAAACAAAAACGACAAAATTTCTTTTTATCAGCAATCATTTTTCGAGCTCTATCAGTCGCATACTTTTTACATTCCTTTGATTCATGATTCCATTCATCGCAAAAATAACAACTTTCCATAATTTTTTTTAAATTCAGCAAAAAAAAGGAAAAAAAGAAGGTTGAGTCAACGGCTAAGAAAAGTTATGCAATGATCCTAAAAAAATTGGTGTGCGGATGTCTCGGTTCACTTTTTCTCTAAAGGCAAAAAGGGAAAAAAGGTCAACCTCTTAGGGCAAAAAGAAAAAACTTGAGAAAACCAATAATCGAATAAGAAATCTAATCAATGCACGCCAAAAAAAGTAAAGTAAGAAAAATAAACGTTTATAATTATTTTTAACGAAGTAAAAAACATAATAAAGTTAAAAGTAAAAAATTTCGCATCAATATTTCACATTTTTTATAAAATTTAAAAATTTTATTTGTCTTGAAATTCATAAATAAAAATTTAATAAAAAATTTAAAGATTTAAGGGCATACCCTATCACTGTCTA
>CABFKP010007512.1:0-10084 GCA_901779475.1 Panagrolaimus davidi
TCTTCTTTTTCACGTTCACGCTTTTTAGCAAGATGAATAAGCCGACCAAAATCAGCTGCAGACATTATTTTAAAGTTGTAAAAAAGTAACAGATTTGATACAGATTTTAAACTTTTGTTGGTGAAAGAGTTTTGAAAAAAAAATGAAAAATCAAGTCAGCACTGAGAGACATTTTGCCAAACGCTCAAAATAAAAGTTTACAGTAAATTTTTTTGTTGTGAAATTCTTCTACTTTTTTAAAAACCGGCTGACTCTTAACACGATTTCGTGCGAGAGAAGAAAGTTACCTTTTTGTAAAACATCAAAACACATTTTTCAGTTTTCACTTTCTCTTTTTTTCATAACCAAATTTTTTTTCTCAAACTTGAAAAATGGCAGCTGATAAGAATTTCTTCTGTAGTAATGTTTATGAAAATCTTTACTTAAATACCGATGACGATGCTGATACCACTTTTCTCGTTCATGGACAAGTAAGTTATTTTCCTTTGTAAAACATTTAATGATGACTGTTTTAGGAAGTTAAAGCACATAAATGCATTATTGCCAAAAGATCTGAAGCACTTAAAGCTATGATTAATTCTGATTTAGCACCTGCAGATGGCCGACATGTTATTGCTGATGAAAAGATTAAAGTTGAAGATTTTAAAGAATTTTTAAGATTCTTGTATCTTGATAACTGCGATGTAGGATATAATAATCTTGGAGCATTATTACATATGAGTAAGTTTCTTTTGTACATATGTTCTATTACTTTATATTCATTTGTTGTTTTAGGTGACATGTATCTTGTTCCATATTTAAAGAAATATTGCATGGAACGTGTTGAAAATGAATGCCGAAATATTAATGGTATCCTTGGATATTGTGAACTTGCTATTCTCTATGAAGATGTATGCCCCGAAATGATTCAAATATGTTTTAAAAAGCTTTCTCAAACAATGTTTGAATCAATGGTTTATCACTTAACAATTGGTCATAATCGAATAAGTCATAATCGAATTTCTGCAGAATTGCTTGAAAGAATTGCTAAGGATTGTCCACGTTCTGCTGGCTTAAATGAAGATCGGCTCCTTATGAAGGTAATCTTGTTTGCTTCTTTTCAACGGAATAAATTTACATTTAACTTTTTAGATTTTTGAATGGGGACAACAAGAATGTAAACAGCAAAATATTGCTGTTGATCCAACAGGAATGAAGAAAGTTTTATCTCCAATTGTAAAACATATGAAGTTTGGTGATCTTTCAATCCATTTATTGACTAAAATTATTTATCCAAATCAATTGGCACCAGCAGATCTCTATATTCAATATCTTATTCGTCATCTTAATCGTGATGTACCAGAACCTCTTCCACGTCCAACAAGTCGAAATGCTGTTGAACGACATGAACATTACCGTGTATGGTGGTAATGTTTCTGATTACATGTCTTACAGTGATTGATGCCTCTTCTTTTAATCTCTTTTTTTGTTTTATCATTTATTCAATTGTTTGTTTTATTATTTATTCATCCGTTTTTTGTATCTATCATTTTTTTACATAAAGTTTTTGTTGTTTTATACTTCTTTTGTAAACACTTTTGGATTGGATTCAGTGGGAACAAACTTTGGAGACTTTGTAGCATATTTTATTGATGATTCATTATCGAATTGATGGCCTTTAGCATTTTCTCCATTGGTGATGTGTGATTCCTTAAAAGCTGATCAGGTTTCGCTTGCAAGATCTCAGAAAACATTTTCATCATTGATGATGAGAAGAAAGGAAGTCGAAATTTTTATTACTTCATCGTCGAACAAAGCATTGTTAATGTATTGTTTATTATTATTTTTTGTGACTTCAACTAAAATTTGCATTAAACAAGCTAAACAATTATATCCATTTTCACAATCATTCTTCCAACAACAACAAAAATGAAATCAACGATAATTTTACTCTTAATTTTATTTAATCTAAAACATTTTTGTTTTGCTTCAATTAATTCAAATGATGCAATTTTAATCCCAAAGAAAAATGAAGATTTACCAAATCCTTTAAAAGAAAGATTTATGTTTGGAAAAAATGGTGAAAAGTAGGTTTTTTTGTATTTTTTTAAAACTATTGTATCTTTTTTAAGGTTGATAATTTCAAGTGGTGAATTTACAGTTCGATATCCGACTTATGAAAATGTTTTCTTTTTTCGGATTCAAACAAATTCAAAAAGTAATGGAAGGTTTGTTTTTTGATTTATATTTTTGAAAGATAAAAAGTTTCATTTTTTAAGTGTAACATTTTGCTTTCAAACAACTGAAGAACTTAGATCTCAACATTATGAATGTAAAATTGGTGAATGTGGAATGAAATTTTATTTTTCGAATAATAAAATTTATCTTAATCATAATCGTATGTTTTCTTATATTTTATCATTATTTCATAGTTTTTAGAATATTCATTTCCATTTTTTCAAAATGAAACAATAATTTTTGGATATTCAAATCAAAATTTTCTTAAATTTCGAATTGGAACTTTTGGATTTAAAGAATTTCCAGCTCGATGTTCACTTCCATATGATTTTACAACTGAAACAAATGAAAATCAAATAACTTTTAATATTCATTTTCAATTAAAAAATGCAAAATTGGAATTGGTAGGTTTTTTTTTTATCTTTAATTGGACTTTTAATTTTGGTCGTTTATAAAAAATTTCAGTAAAAACTCATCAATTTCTGACAGTTCCCCTAATTTTGCTAGTAGTGGCATCGAGCCCGAAAGTTTTGCGAAATCGAAATAGTTTTTGTGTCCAACACTGGGAAATCATAATTTCGATTTTAGTATTTAGGCA
Source organism: Panagrolaimus davidi (assembly GCA_901779475.1). Lineage (NCBI taxonomy): Eukaryota > Metazoa > Nematoda > Chromadorea > Rhabditida > Panagrolaimidae > Panagrolaimus > Panagrolaimus davidi. The sequence goes on from CABFKP010007512.1 coordinate 2,816, forward strand.
TTCAAAAAAACCGTAATTTTTTTTACAATAAGCATCAACAAGTAATAATATTAAAAAATATTAAAAAGTACTATTTCGGATAAAAAAGATCGAAATCTAAATCAGAATATTGAAATAATTTTTCCTGTCCGAAATCGAAATACCGAAATTCCGTCCGAAATCAATTCATCGAAATTTCGATTTCGGGCTTATCTAAATTTTGCAGACCCTTTTTTCGAGATTTGAATTTTTAATTCTTGAATAACAAAATTGGTTTATTAATTTTGTTCTTTCAAAACTTGAAAATATAATTTTTTGTAATATTTTCTGTACGATAATTTCCTCTCCTTTTTTTAGGCAACATCGTATTTGGTTATAAATGAAGAAACTCCTGCAGAAAAAGAAAAATCAGCTTCAGGATCTGTAGAATTTGGAATTGTTTGTGCATTTTTAATTCCAATTTTATTTGTTATTGGGTAATTTTTATACTTTTTTAAATACATCTAATCCATTTCATCTATTTTTTAGACTCGGTGAAGGATATATTTTATGGAATAAACGTGGAACTTTCAAAGATTTATTTTCAAAGAAATCAAAAANTTCAAAGAAATCAAAAACTGCTGTAAAAAATGAAGCAAATATTCCTTCAAAAAATAAATAAATAATTTTTTTGAAATTGTAAATTTTAAAAAATAATTATGGCTTTTGTTTTATGTGAAAATTCTCATGTCAATTTTTTTGAATTATAAATAAAATTTTTTTACATGTAATTATAAAAGTGTCTTAAAAAGGGGGGTTACGAACTGCAAAATTTGTACATCAATTTTCAAAATTACGTTTCACTTTTTTTCGTTTGCAAAAAATAAACAAAAAAATTTTGGTTTTTGAAATTTTGTGTTTATTTTTATCACTAAATATTTTTTTGAGATCATCGTAAACATAAAAATTTTTAATTCGGTGTGATCAAAGAAAAATTCAACTTTTTTAAAAATGTAGTTTGGTGATATTAAAAATTTGTAGAGATTGTTTCGTTAAGAAAAATACACGTTGGATACGGCTGCTTAGAAACGCAAACAAAAGATTAATTTTTAAAACAAATAAAAACTTCCGCTTTTTTGTAGAAACAAAAAAAAACCGCATTTGTCAAAATTAAATCTCTTAAAAAATGCCGCTTTCAAATGAAGATTTATTGTACATAATTATTGCATTATTTATTCCGCCATTGGCCGTTTACCTCAAAGTTGGATCATGCAATTCTGATGTTTGTATCAATTTTCTTCTGCTTTTTGTTTGCTTTGCATTTTGTCATGCCGTTTATGTCATTGTTAGAAAACCAGGAGAATGATTTTTTACATTGAAGAAATTATGGCAGTTCTTGGAAATTTTTTGATGTTTTATGATAATTATTGTTAATTTGAAAAATTGTTTTTAAAGTAAAATATAAAAGTAATAAAAGTTTTAAAAAAACGTGTTTACTATTAAAATCTTAATTTCAAAGTTAAATTTCGCTTATCTGAGTTTCATTTTTGTTCATTGGATCAGAGTTTTTGGTCTTCTCGAAATCGAAATTTCGATTTCGAGAAGACCAAAAAATTGAAATCGAAATTTTGGTTTTCCGATTTTCGACATAGAAATTAATTCGATATTTCGGTATTTGATTCCGAAAAGAAAAAGAAATTTCGATTTTTTTCAGTGTTTCGATTTCGGACTGGAAAAACAATTTCGATTTCTGCATTGCGAAATCGCATAATTAAATTCGACATTAATTTTGTGTTAATCAATTACAATCTTCAACACAGAAAACCACTTCATTGTTTTCAGCTTTATTTAAAAAATGAAACAATTGTATATTTTTAAAAATAAAATGATTTTCAATCTTTTATTTTTTTAGAATTTTCAAACACTTTTTTCTATTAAAATTAAAACAATGTTTTACGCGTAATTTTTTTGTTTAGAAAAACGGAATCACGTTTGAAAACTTCTATAATTATACATTTAAAAAAACTTTTATAACAAAATATGAATCACTTTTTTTTCTATCATTTCTTTCTTCTTTTCTAATTTTTCTGATTCACATTTTTGCATTTTTTTAAGAATTTGTTTACAAATCATTTTTCTCAACATTTTTTCCCCATTACTTTCCTTTTCAATATTTAAAGGGCAAACAATTGTTCAGTTTTTTATATTAAAAAAAAATTTTTTTCCTCGGAAATTTTTAAAATCGTTTGAAAAAAGTTGTATTATTTTATTCCAATTTTCAAAAAATGGCTATTTCAAACAATGATTTACTTTACATTATTATTGCATTACTTTTACCACCATTGGCAGTTTTCCTCAAAGTTGGCAAATTTAATTCGGATGTTTGTATAAACATTCTTTTATGTTTCGTTTGTTTTGCAGTTTGTCATGCCGTTTATATTATCCTTAAAAAACCTGAATAAATTAAATATTCGATTATTTTTAACTTTTATTATTTTAAAGCTAAAAACTTTTATCTTAAAAGAAGATTACTGTTGAATTTTTATTAATTATGTTTAATTAAATAAATTTATTACTTTACATTTTGTTCTAATTTAAGAGACAGACTACGAGAAAATTCAAAGATTTGGTATTCGATGCGAACTATGAATTTTTTTGTTTCATTCGATAAAACTACATGAAAAAACATTATTTTCACAGTTTGGCGGCAATATCTGATACCTAGATCCGATTTCGCATTGTATCAAAGTTAACGATTAGCCAAAAATGAAAAAATTCGCGATAATTCAACGACTGAATAAATCAAAAAGATATTGTCCATGATTGTACACATAAGTAATGGCTATCAAATTGATGATAATAGAAAATTTTAACTAGTCGGGAATATCGAAATTTCGACTTTCGAAATTTTCGACTCTATCGAAAACAGGGTTATATTCAATGGAGGGAGCTAAAACATACCCCCTATTTGATAGCCCAATATGTGGGGAATCTAATAGCATATATTGTAATTAAATAGCAAATAAAATCAAAGAATTGCTTAATAAGCGGGGGAGGGGGGAATCATTGAGAGCAGCGATTTGAAACAGGAAATCGAAGGAGAAACTTTTAAAACCAAAAAATTTTTTGCAATAATTATTGATGGCGCACAATGGTCAGAACAGGACAAAGATATTGTCCTTAAAAACACAAATGGTCGTTTTATGGTCGAACTACAAAAATTTCTCATGGCTTTGACTACATTAAATCAAAGCATTTTTCCGAGCGGTCTTCCTGCACCATCAAATAAAGTCAAAGAATACAGCAAAAAAAGCTTATTTTGAATTTTTGACGCCAAGCGACCATCCAATGCGTAAAACTTATCCATCTGGTGCCTTGAAAAATTTAAATCTTAAGCTTTGCCCTTTTTCAATGATGACAAAAATATCACTAAATAACGATTTTAATCTATATTAATCCTACAGTCTCAGGTCAGCCACAGACAGGTTTTTCAAATTTTTTCGGTCAAACGTTTGCATACCAAACCATGGAATATAATACCACCATAGCTTTTTCAAAAATATGCTTTTTACTAAAAACAATTAAAAATTCATAAGAAATTAATAAAAATAATTAGAAATTAAAAATTTCGTCGTCATCGGAATTGTCATATGGTTCTTCCTCTTTTTCATCAAATATCAATAGCATCTTAGTCAATGTCTTCTTCTTCCTCGGTTTCATCATCACTATCAGAATCAAAATATCGATCCTCTAAAATCTCAAGCTTTTCTTCAACTTGTCCATCATATTCAATAATAACATTAGGAATTTCAGATTCAATTACAATATCAATAAGTACATCTAATTGATCCTTATATTCATCAGAAATTTCATCACAGAATTCCAACACAATTTTTGTATCTTTGTAATTCTAAAATTGAAAAAAATATACACAAAAAACTAAATAAAAATGATAACTTACCATAATAAGATCGAACAAATCTTTGACTTCGAAAATTTCTGGGAGTTCACTCAATCCAAAAATATGAAGACTTTCAAAATACTCAAGTTTCATCATATTTTTGATTGTTGCATGAGTAACCATCGTAAAATCATGTCCAAAAGTGCTATAAAATTGCAGTTTATATTTTTGTATTCAATCAAACAGAAGTAAACTTACTATATAAAATTTTTGACATTTGGAAGAGCTTCAAAAATTGATTCAAGCATAACAACACTTCCATTACTATCAGTAATTGTTAAATCTTCAAATACAATAGTTTTAACAGAGGAAACCAAAATCTTGAAATTATCAAATAAAACATTTTGATGTTCAAGTGCAAGAAGATTAATATCACATTGATATAATTTTGAACAAATTAATCCAGTAAAATTGGGAATATGCGTTTCATCATCATCACAGAGTTTATTAATAAGCCAAAGTTTGCTTGTAATTTTGCTGATATCAATTTCAACACAACATTGTTCAAAATTATCGAGACATTCTGACTCATCATTTGAACAAAGTTTTGATTCTTCAAATTTTCCAACAAGAATTGAATTTATTTCAAAAAAATATTTGCAACATTGAATCATTTTATTATAAACTTTTGGAGTTGATGGATTCATTGCAGCATAATAAATGATATTTTCTGGAATAGAGAAATTTTGTTTTCTTGGGAGACCTTCTGGCCATGGAATTCTTCCAGGAATAAAAGGATTGCAATGATTCATTATTCTTTTTTGAACCTACAAAAATTTAATTTGGATTAAAAATAAATTTTGAAACAATTGATTTAATAAATCATGAAAAACACTGAAAGAAATAGTAAGGTGTTCAAGAACAAATGCAAATCAGAGAGAGGAATAGATTAAATTAACAAAGGTGATAGGTTTGATAAAAAAACTTTCCTTTTGTAAATAAATTTTAAAGAAATAAATAAACAGAAAAAATGGGCCACTTTTACTGCGATAAGAGATGTTGTTATTATTTAAAATTTTCGAAAAGTCGCGATCTGTTTTCAAAAATCTGCTGCTGCGCATTTGTTACAAAGCAGACAGCAAAATCTTTGCTGCTGCAAAGAAGAAGAAAAAAGAAAAAAAGGCGCTAGTGTTTGCCGCTTTTGTCTTTGCTAAAGGGGGTACGGAAGATTGGGTACACTTTTCTCTAAAGGCAAAAAATGAAAAAAAAAAGTTCTTCTTCTTAGAGCAAAAGGAAAAAACCAATAATCGAATAAAAAATCTAATCAATGCACGCCAAAAAAAATAAAGTAAGAAAAGTAAACGTTTATAACAAAGTAAAAAACATAGTAAAGTTAACAATAAAAGTAAGTGTAAAAAACAGGTAAAAAAATTAAAATCGAGGACCATAAAAATATTGTTCATGAAATTGTTGAGGCTTCAAGTTTATCAGTTTCAAATATTAGAAATGTAAGAACAAACAAAATAGGTTAATACAAAGTTTTGCCCCTTCAAACGAAGTTTCGGTTTTTCGATTTCAGACAAAAAATATTTCGGGATTTCGATTTTAATCCAATGAATTTCGCAAAACTGTGGTTAAATAAAAAAATTAATTTAAAAATTTCATTCTCATGTTTCAACTTTGTTTATTACAGTACCCCAAAAATTTATATCCCCAAAAAATCTGCTTATTTCCAAGTTTCAAAACCAAAAGCGTAAACAAATATCATAGTTTATTTTTAAAAAGAAAGACATTAATATTTCATAAAAAAAACGCTTTTAAAATTTACAAAAAGAAATTACAAGAATCACCACAAAAACAAGTTGCACTTTTTACATACCAACAGAATATCGCTTCATTGCTTCAAAAAGTCGATCATCATCTTTCAATTTCATTTTTAAATCTTTTACTAATGCTTTAACATTAACCAATTTTTCTTTTAATGAATTACATTCCATTTGAAGTTTTTCATTTGCAACATTCAAAGACTTCTTTTCTTTCAAAAGATTATTCATTTCTTCTTCTTTTTGAACATTTTTGGCATTTTGTTGGAGTTGTTGAATTTCTTCAACACATTTGGAATAAAGTTTATTGATATTATCCATTTCTGTTGCTTTTCGATTAAGATTTTGTTGCAAAGTATCTTTTTCTTCCATTAAAGCTTCATTTGATTCTTCGAATTTTTGAAGTTGAAGTTTAACATTTGATAATTCAGTTTTGCATGAATCAAATTCCATTTGAAGTTTTTCAAAAGCATCATTCATGGTTTGTTTTGCAAGTAAAAGATTCTGAATTTTTTCATCTTTTTGTTGAAGTAAAATAGATACTTGTGGAGTTTGTTGTTCATCAATATTTATATCAGAATCACTAAAATTTGTTTCAGACATAATTACACTTTCATCAGGACTTTTGAGATTTGATAGACGTGAATCATGTCCATAAATACCTTGAGCATGAAGAGATGGACTTCCACTACGAATATTAATACTAATTTCATCTTGTAAAGCTTCAAGTTGACTTGTTAGCAAAGAATTATTGAATCGTTCATCACAGAAATCATTGAAAAGAGTTTTAATATCTGTCCACTAAAAACAAGCATTTAAAAGCTGATAATTGAAAAATAGATAACTTACTTTTTCACCAAGTAAATGATTAGTATCATTAAAGTAAATTTTGAATTCATTTAGCTCTGCTTCAATTTCAGATTTGATTGAATGAAGTTCACGAACATGTTTAACAACAATACGAAATTCACCTTGGACATTTGATAGCAATTCTTTCACTTCATTTAATTCAACTGCTTTTTCATCACATTCTTTTTGCAAAGCTTTCCTTTCTTCTTCAAGTTTTTCTCCATTTCTTGTTAATCTATTTACAGTCTTTGATGCTTCTTCAATTTCTTCTTTCAAAGCATCATTTTCAATCCTAATATTTGACAATTCTTCTTTGTATACATTTTGTTCACTTTGATATTTATTATTCATTCCAATCAAAGCTCCATTCATATTCAAGAGATCATTCAATTCAGCTTCTTTTTGAACAATAACATTATTAACATTTTTCAATTCTTGATCTTTCTTTGTTAATTCTTGTTGGAGAAAAGTTTTTTCTTCAATTGAATCAGAATAAAGTTTATCAACTTGTTCCATTACAGAAGTTTTAAGTAGGGACTTTGACGTAAAAAATAAAAAATCGTTTTATAAAATAATTTTTATATATATTAGTACTTTCGAATATGCCTGATTTAATGGCGCTTTTAGTTTTTTTTTAAAGTCATTGCTTCAGAAGTTATTAAGCTTCTGCAACGAGCACTCCATTTTTTTTCTGTCAGAAAAAAAAACAATAGACCCGCGCCGCCCAAGTAGACGATC
>CABFKP010007523.1:0-10078 GCA_901779475.1 Panagrolaimus davidi
TGTTCTTCAGATTTGGGATACAGCTGGCTGTGAACGCTTTCATTCATTAGGAACATCATTTTATCGTGGAGCTGATTGTTGCGTGCTAACATTCGATGTTACAAACAATGTTTCTTTTAAAAAATTAGATTCGTGGCGGGATGAATTTTTAATTCAGGCAAAGTAAGTTAATTCAAATATTTATTGTAACATTGAGATAGAACTTAATCTTACAAAAAATTATAAAAAAACGAGTCTTTAAAAAAATTTTATATTTGAGAAGAAATTGTTTTATTTCATTTTTCAGCCCACAGGACCCCGAAAAATTTCCACTTGTATTACTTGGAAATAAAATTGATGAAATGGAAAAGAGAACAGTCTCAACTCAACGTGCAGAATTATGGTGTCAAAAAAATTCAAATATGCCATATTTTGAAGTTTCAGCAAAAAATAATGTAAATATTGAAAAAGCTTTTTATGAAATTGCAAAAACTGCTTTAAAAAATTCTGGCAGTGATGACTCACCTTTTCCAGAGTTTAATGAAAATATAAAACTTGAACAAATTTTTGAAAATACAACAGAAAAAAAATGTTCATGTTAAAATATTTTTTATAATTCATAATTGTAATTACATCTCTTTTTTCAAGTTTCTGTGATTTTGCAAGAGAAACTGGCGAGCCTGGCATTTGCCATGTTTGATGTGAACACTATAGTTTGATTTCCTTATAAACCCTACAAAAAATTGTTAATGCTGAAAAACTTTTTCATTCTTTTTTTTTCATCTTTTTGCAAAACAAGGGTAGGAACGCGCGCAGTTTTTTCAAAGTCCGCCAAATGTTATAAGTTTGTTAGCATCAGAATCGCCGTAAAAAAATCATTGGAAATAAAAAAAGAAAAAAGCAAAAAAATATTAAAAATAATGTTTAATTAATGGTTAAAAAAACAAAAAAATTAATTTTTTTTAGCCGGGGAACACACTTGTTTCATAAATATGTTCGTGTCGCGTTCGCAAACAACACTTTTTTTGCTGCAAAAATTTTTTTTTTTTCAAAGACGATAGCGCAAGTTCGATTCCCAGCTGAAACACAAAAATATTTTTTGTCTCCGATTGAGCTTAAAAAATACGGTTTTCTCCTATATTTTTCATTTTTTTGTAAATAAATAGTATTTAAAAGCTTGATTTTCGGAATCAGCGCATTTTTTTACATATATTAGGATAAAAATTGTAATTTTAAAAAAAAAGTTTAAATTTCTACAGTATACCTCTCTTTCATTTTCTTTTGGATAAAAAAAAATGAAGGGGAACACTGGCGTCGCACATTGCTGCGCGCGTTCCTAAACAAGGGGAGAAAAACAAAACGTTTTTCATTGTTTTTTGCAGTAATGAATTTTTGCCTGGTTTGAACCATAGTGTGAAACTGTATACTTTTTAAGTTTTTTAAAAATATAAATAATCAAAGACGTTTTTGCACTCGTCAAACAAATTAAAATTGTTTCATTTCTTTTTTCTCAAGCAACCAAAGTTATTACATTCTCTTTTTTCTCGGTAATTTTGTGGAAAATATGAATCAAAAAACCTATCATTGTTGATTCATGTTATTTCCTACGGTAACTTTGCAGCTTTTTTTTCTAGGTTGTGTCACTGTTAAAGATATTTGTCATAGAATTGCATCTTTATAATCTATACGGAAAAATACAGTAAAAAGGTCGTGAAGTATAAAACTATTTTTTTTTGCTTTAAATGAATTCCAGGGTGTTAAAGTTTAAAATATACTTTTGCAGAAAAAAGTTTATTATTTTTCTAGAAAAGCACCTGTTTAAAAAAGGGCACAAAAATGTAAAAACATATTTTTTTAAAACACGCTCATTTTTCGTTTTGCAGCTGCAGTGAATTTTGATACGCCATTGATTGATATATTTTGAAATCCGAATCCAGATATTTTTCGTTTTTGTTTTCCTGTAATTGCAACAAAAATTTTTTTTAAAGTATTTCGATATCCTTTTACAACCGCAATAACAATTATAACATCTGCAATCGGATAACACATAGCAATTGAAATTGAAATATAAAATGTTGCTTTAATTCCAGCATTATTTTTCCAGAATAAAAATGTTATAACCCAAATTGCAGCAAAACTAGCAAAAAATAGAGTAGTGCAAAGTTGAATCATTGTTGAATGAAACATTAAAGTAAATTGTTTTCTCGTTTTTTCAGAAATATTCTTTTTTTTAACAAATTTTAAATTTTCTTTTAACACTAAAAAGAAAGCAACAAATCTGATGGTAACGTAGATAAGACAAGTGAAAACGAGCATCCACAGTGTTGTACTATAAGTGTAATCTATAGAATATAGAGATGGCTGCAAATCCAAAATTTGTTCAACATTTTCAACTTCAGAATTTAATAGTGTTGTAACTTTTGTATCATTTATATTTTGTAAAAAAAATATAAAAGCTGGTATTGCCATGCAAAAGAAAGTTACAACAAAAAGAAAATATATTGAAATCTTTTTCGTTTTTGTTACATTTCCAACAATTCGAAAATGCCTTTCAACGACAGTAATCGTTAAAGTTTCAACAAAGCATGCATGTCCGAATGGATAAAATGTCGCCATTAAAGCCGACCAAGTTGAAGACATTGGGGCTAAAATCCCAGTCGGATAAAATATCGTATATGGAAATAATCGAAATGGTTTCCAACAAAACATAAAAAATTCAGTTAAAATACATTCAAAAATATAAATAAATGTTAAAATTCGAAAAAATTGCATTGTTTTTGTTGTGGTTAAATAAACAATTATTCCATAAAATAGTTCCAATATTACAGTTAAAATAAATGTAATTAAACTAAATTTTTGGAATATCGAAATTATTTCAAAATCAATAATCTCCGAAACGTTGTATTTCATTTTTTAAAAAAAATAACAGACAACTGTAGTAACAACTGCCAATAATAATTAGATAAATCTTAAATTTTGAAAATGCGAAAAATAAAAAAAACTTATGGTGTTTTTTTCCAGGTGAAAAATGTTTGTTATTACTATTCCTTTTTTTCTCGGTAAATTTGTGGAAAATATGAATCAAAAAACCTATCATTGTTGATTCAATGTTGTTTGCTGCGGTAACTTTGCAGTTATTTTCTTAGGTTGTGTCACTGTTAAAGATATTCGCCATAGAATTGAATCATTATAAAAAAAATTGTTTTTTTGTTTTAAATGAATTCCAGGGTGTTAAAGTTTTTATCTTAACAGATATACGTTTGCAGAAAAAAGTTTATTATTTTTCGAGAAAAGCACCTGTTTAAAAAAAGGCACAAAAATGTAAAAACATATTTTTTTAGAACACGCTCATTTTTCGTTTTGCTGCTGCAGTGAATTTTGATACGCCATTGATTGATATATTTTGAAATCCAAATCCTGATATTTTTCGTTTCTGTTTTCCTGTAATAGCGGAAAAAATTTTCTTTAAAGTATTTCGATATCCTTTTACAACTGCTATAGCAACAATTACGTCCACAATTGGATAACAAATAACAATCGAAATTGAAATATAAAATGTTGCTTTAATTCCAAAAGTATTTTCACCGATACAAAATGTTATTAGCCAAATTCCAGCAAAACCAGCAAAAATAAGTGTTGTAACAAACTGGGTCATTGTTGAATGAAACATTAATGTAAATTGTTTTCGAGTTTTTTCAGAAATATTTGTTCTTTTAACAAATTTAAAATTTTCTTTTAATACAAAAACGAACACAATGATTCGTATGATTCCATAAATTAAGCAACTGAAAACAGCTATCCAAAGTGATATCTTGTAAGTATAATCAACCAAATACAGAGATGGCTGAAAATCCAAAATTTGTTCGATATTTTCGACTTCGGATTTTAGCAATATTGTAACTTTTGAATCATTATTGAGTAAAATAAATATAAAAGCTGGTGTTACTGCACAAATGAAAGTAAGAGCAAAAATAAAATATACCCAAAATCTTGTTTTCTTTGTTGCATTTCCAAGAATTCGGAAATGTCTTTCAACGACAGTTATCATTAAAGTTTCAACAAAAAACGCATGTGAAATTAAAAAAGATGCTGCCATCCAAGCAGAAAAAGTTGAAGACATTGGTGCCAAAATTCCTGTTGGATAAAATATCGTATACGGAAATAATCGAAACGGTTTCCAACAAAGCATTAAAAATTCTGCCAAAATACATTCAAAAATATAAATAAATGTTAAAATTCGAAAAAATTTCATTGTTTTTGTTGTTGTTAAATAAACAATTATTCCATAAAATAGTTCCAATATTACAGTTAAAATAAATGTGATTAAACTAAATTTTTGGAATATCGAAATTATTTCAAAATCAATAATCTCCGAAACGTTGTATTTCATTTTTTACAGAAAATAACAGACAGCTGTAGTAACAACTGTCAAGAATAATAAGATAAATTTTAAATTCTGAAAATGCGAAAAAAAAAAACTTCTAGTGTTTTTTCCAGGTGAAAATTGTTTTTAAGCCAAAGAACTTAAAATTGTTTTTGTTTTTTAGCTTTTCGTCATTTGCATTAAACACTTAATTTTTATTGAATTTACAAGTCACACCTTTTAAGTAAAACAGAGATAAAAACTGTGCTTCAAAGTACATTTGGTGCCCTTAGAAATGAAAAATTTTATTAATGCATTATCGTACAAATTTTTTAATTGATTTTAATTGATTAAGCAAGAATAAAATTTATAGAGTTTAATTAAAATTTAAATGCTTCTCCGAATTTTGGATGTAAACCAGTAAATAATAACTAAAAACGTTTGTATATATATTTTTTTTAAAAAAATAAAAAAATCTTTTACTTGAAAAGCGAGAATAAAAAATTCAACAATTGAAACAATGCCCATTCCAAGCCAAAGACCAATTTGTCCACCAAAATCAGCTAAGAAATTGACAATCTAAAAAGACAAAAATTTGATATTTTTATTATTACTATTGCTACTCTATAATACCTTATATGAACCTTCTTCACTAAAAACTTCATAACTAAGTGTACCATAAAAGACATCAATCAATGCACCCTCTTCTGTAAAAACTTCAACGCAAGTTTTATTTCCGTACATTCCAGCTTCACATTTTCCAATATATGAAATTGAACCAGATGGCCATCTTGCATCTGATGCTTCAAAATCATAGCTTCCACGAACGCATGGATTCTGGCATGACATATATGGCAATGTAATATTTGATTGTTGTAACCAACAATCAACTAAAAATAAAGAATTACAATGGATTATTATAGAAAAATATGCTTACAATTTTTTTCAACTGAACATGCTGGGGTACCAGTTGAATTTAAAAGTTGTGGATAATATGGATCATAACAATTACAATTTTTAACCATTTGTACTTGAAAATATGTTCGTTGGCATGCTTCTGCTGTATATTCTAAAGGATATAGATATCCATCAGGTTTTGTATTGTCACATTTACTGTATGGTTTTGCCAAATGATCATCTACTTTCTAAAAAAAATTTTTTTTCCTTTCATTGATTTTTTGGCGGAATGTGTTTTTTGTTATTCCTATGTATTTTTGATTTATCAAACACGCAAAAATATTTTTGCATTGGTTTTAAAATGCTTTTCTTTGTTTGGTTGGTATGCAAAAAACCTGCGTTGAAATGTGAGCAGCGTGGCGCAGTGGAAGCGCGCGAGGCCCATAACTTCGAGGTCGGTCGAAACCACTCGCTGCTAATTTTTTTAAACTTTTTTGAAATTAGATTTTTGTGTCAAAAAAATATAAATTTACGTTTTTTAATAAAAATCCAAAGAACCTGTTTTGCATACCCATTGAGCTTTTATGCCAATACCAGCACCAACTCCAACGCTAACACCAGAAACTTCAGGAAATGGATATTCAGATTGATCATGCACGAATACCCTAAAACCACCAGTATCTGAAGTTGCAATAAATTCGCTGCTATTTGTTTTAACAATAACTCGAAGGCCGTAAGTTGAACCGATTCGCATTGATTTAACTTGGCTTTGATTATTAAATGTAAAACATGCACCCAAAACTGGATTCAAAAATGTATTCCAATGTCTATAAAAAAATTCATATTAGAGAGGTACAAGAAAAGGATGATACGAAACATACTCAGGATCACAATCATTTGTTTCAAAAGCGCAACCTTGAAAAAATTCATTGAAATCCATAATTGCTTTAGAAACATCTGTTCCTGCTAATTCAAGTATCAAAATTCTTTTTGCTCGAGCTTGTAAAGCAGATGGATCTTGAAGATTTTTAAATCGATATTTTTCTTGATAATCTTCAAATGTGACATTCCTTTCAAAGATGCAATCTGGATTTTTGTTGCATGTCAATTTTTTTAATGAATATTCATAGGTTTCCATTAAACGTTGCACTTTTTCTTGTTTATAAATAACACTTTTTCGATATGGATTTAAATTACAAATTGTTACAGCAGGGAACAAATTTCGTCCCTCTTTCGTATCAATTTGTACATTAAGATCATAATCCCAATATGCAAAAAGAAGTAATGTAGTTTGCCAAACTATAAGCACAGAACCAATCAGAAAAAGAATTGTCCAAAATAAAAGTGGACAAAAATGATGTGAACGTCGAATTTGTGGAATTGCATGAGTGGATGTCCTAAAAAGAAAATATCAAAAACTTTATCCTAAAAAGTGTAGTACCCACCATTCAGTAAATGAAGTTATATGTTTTACAGCAACATTTTTGCGACGTTTCAGCCCTTCCATTTTTAATGGAAATGCCACTGTTTTGGAAAATAATGAACATATAAGAAAAAATCTATGAAAATTTTTAAAGACATAAAAAAAATTCCATAACGACTGATTACTCTGTTACTTGGCAACTTTTACTTATATTTTGTCATTCACATTTTCCATGGTTTTAAAAAATGCATTTAATGCGTTCCTATTTGATGTTTATTTTATTTGTAAAGATTTTGATAATAAATAAAAGCGAAAACAACACATAAAAAAGCCACTTTCGTTTAAATATTAAAAGCAATAAAATGTTTTTTTAATGGAGGTGGACAATTTGATATATTTTTCATTTTAAAAAATCCAAGGAAATAAACATCACTTTTTGAAAAAAGTGAAAAAAGGATATTAAGCTTTTGAAAATTAGAATTTCGATAAATTTAAAACAGAAAAAAAAGAAATGTACAAAAAAATTGATTTACAGTTAACTTTGTAGTAGAATTAAATGTTCCTCGAAACTTTATGTTCCATACTAATTGTCATTAATCCGCCGTAAAAAGTTATTTTTTTTGGTAAAATTTTTATAAAAATGAAAAATGTAAAATAAAATAAAACAAAAGTTTGACTTTCATGGACAAATTTTTATTAACAATTAAGTGGCACTTTTTCAAGGAACATTTGGCATCTTTTCAAACGACACTGAAAAAATTTCATTTGTATCAATCTTGAAAATTAAATTAATTTCATTGTAATTTGGTAATTCGAATGTATCACTTTCATTATAATTTCCATAATCACGACACGATTCCTACAAAAAACTTTTTAAAATTCATTTTTTAAAACACAGAAACTTACAACTTTTAAAACATAATCGCCTGGTTTTTTTATTATTTCAGTGAAAAAAATAATTGGCAATTTTTGTCCAACATTAAAAGCAGCAATTTCTTTATCTTCAATTTTTAAGCTAATTTTTTGTGACAAAAAACTTGAAACATAAAGATGTGATAATTGCCGATCACCAGTTGCAGTTCGAGCTTTTAACAAACATAATCTTGAACACCAATATCGATCAAGTTTAATTTCAAAATATTCACAATCATTTGAAATTTTTCCAATATTAACTTTATTGATTTCATCATATTGTATTACAATATCTGGCCCTTTATTTAACTTTGATCCATTTACAACTTTTTGTAATTCATTCAGCTTTGATGAATCTGCTTTAAATTCCCCAATATAAATAGCTTTTTGATTTTTAATTTCCCAAATATCAATTAAACAAAAACTCATACAAATCCAAAAAATATTTCCATTTAAAGGTTTATATTTTATTTGAGAAATTGACTCCAAATAAACAATCGTTTTATCATTAATTATTTCAACATTTTGAAATCCACATTTTAAACTGCATTGAATAAATTTTTTTCGAGCTTCTTGATTATATTCTGGATTTAAATAAATACACAAAAATCCAAGGTTTCCATTTATTTTTAATTTTATTTCGTCAAAAATAGTTTGAACTTTTTCAATTTCATTTTGAGTAACTGAAAATGTTTTGACTAAAAAAATACGAAAAAATAAAATTTTACCTTTGCAAACATTTATTTCTGGAAAAGCAGTTTTCTTTTTATTTGGTTCCAAATAATAAGACACTTCTCCACGACTTGGATCAATTCCAACATGAAATTTCATCACTAAAAAAAGGAAAATAATAATCAATATTTTCTTTAAACAATCTTTTTAAAAAAAAAGAGAGTCAACAAAAATGTTTTGTGTTTTTATTTTTTATAAAAAATGTGTGTGCGAACACAAAAAATGACTATTAGCAACAAATAAAATAAAAGGTGTAACTTGGAAAGGAAAGAAATGCATTTATAAACACACTTTTTTTTTGTCAATGACTCATCACAACAAAAAATGAAAAAACAAAACGTCAGATTTTTAACATTGCTTTTAAAAATTTAAGGAAAATTAATTAAAATTTTGGAGATTTAAAAAGATAAAACTTTTACAAAATATTTGATATGTGTTTCAATGTTGAAAATGAAAAACAACAAAAAATCCAAAGAAAAATAAATTGCAGATTAACGATAACTTTTACCAGTTTTCTACTGTTTTTTTGAAAGAAATTTTTGAACATTTCTTTTCATTCATTCGTTTTCTTGCTCTCAAATAATCGATATTATATGACCCTTTTGATAATTCTTTTTTACAAAAAATCTTCTTTGCCGATTTTTATGTTGCTATGGCTGGAATGGTGACGCACCATAACATTTTTTTTTGGCAGCATGCCAGGATTTTCTTTTCCTTTTTTAATGTGGTCAGTTTGGTTTTTGCTGCACTAAAAAAGGAAACCATACCGTTGAAAAACAGTGGATGTTGGATGTTGTGCCATTTTAGAAAACAATTGATTACAATTTGTTTGATTTATTATTCTTTGCTTTTTTTTTCAAGTTTATTAATCGCGTTCAATTTTTTTTATTAATATAAGTAAATCCTTAGATTCGTTGAAATATCAAAACTCTAATTAAATTTGTCAGATATTTATTAACAAAAACATGGCAGATGAAGATTTTGTTGATTTTGATCAGTGAGTTTGCTTATCTGTTTTTGTTCTTTGTGTACTTTAATCATTTAAAAAACAAATAAGCCATCCAAAGTTTTTCTGTATAAAAGCTGATATGTGGCATAAATTTGAAAGAAGTAAAATCTAATATTTTTGGTTTCCTATAATTTTGTGTTTTCGAAACTTATCATTTATTTATTTCTTACATTTTTACAACTTTAATAGAAAAATATATCAGAGAATGGTTCTTTGACGAATTAAAAGGCGATGAAACGGATGAAACAAATTCAAGTCCGCATGAAAGTCTATCACCTCCATCTGAAAAATCCAAAGATGCTAAAAATATATCTGAAGCTCTTCAATCAAAATTTCAAGCAATTTTAGATCGTGATTCAAACCTTAATCCAGAAAACATAGCATCATTGACACATTTAATGGAAATGATGTCAGTACTTGCAATAAATGTTAGTTTATTTTTTAAAAAAAATTTATAATAATACAATTTTTAAGGAAACACACGGCATTGACTTTACCGAAACATTAAAGGGCTTAGAAAAGCAGTTGGAAGAAATATTAAGAATGTAAAAAATAAGCTTCAGATATTCCTTTTAAATTTATGAAAATTTAGTGCCAACATTTTGCCACCACTTCAACAAGCGCAATCAAGATATCCACAATCATCCTACCAAAAACCATTACAAATTGCACAACTGTCATCATTTAAAGCCAATGAATGTGATAATTCAACTGTATGTGTTCCGCATTCATTTGAATCAGAAGATGGAAAAAATTTCGATTT
>CABFKP010007530.1:0-10078 GCA_901779475.1 Panagrolaimus davidi
TTTGCATTTCTGCAATGGTTGAAAAGAAAGAAATGAATGAAATGAAACAAATGTGTGCTGTTAAATATCAACTTCGAATTACTTCTGTTCGTCTTCAATCTTTAAAATGTAATCACAGCTTCAAAGATGAATTCGTTTTACCTGGTTATGATGGATTAATATTTACATATAATGTCAATAAAATCGAAACTACTGGTCAATATGGTAAAAGTGATTTTGTTCTTCATATCCAAAATCCATATGATGTTGAAATTCAAGGTATGCATATATTAGAGTTGATATGTTTGCTGAGATATCAAAAAGTTATTTTCAGGCAAAAAGGGTGACTTTAATATTGGATTAAGACCATTATGTCTTGCCAACGATATTAACTTACCATTATTAATTAACTTTAATGCTGAAGAAATTCCTAATGGTGGAAAAACTAAACATCAATCTAATGTCCTTGGATCATCACAGCAGCCATCATCAGAAGAAAATCGTCCAGAATCTGTCATTCCATCACATTCATCGAAAGCAACAAAACTTTTGCATAAACTTGCTACAAATCATCGTTATGCTGATGTTTATTTTATTTCTTCTGATGGAGAAAAAATTCCGTCACATCGAAATATTCTTGCTGCATTCTCTAATATTTTTGCTGCAATTTTTGATGAAAGCACTGAAATTCCTATTCAAATCACTGCTAATAATTTTGTTGCTGAAACAATTCACTCTGCTTTGAATTTTTTATAAGACAAAACTGATGCAATAAATGGAAAAGAAATGGAAATTTTTAAATTTGCTGTTAAATTTGGTATCCATGATTTAATTGTAAGTTTTTAAATTCTGAGTTTAATGGTTCACATCATTTTTCTAGGATGCATGTGTTTCATTCTTTGAAGATTCTGTTAATCCAACAAATGTTTGTGAATTTATTCAAATTGCTTACTCAAATAATTTTGATGAATTAAAACAAAAATGTTTAAAAATCTTGGTTCAAAAGAAAGATGAAATTGATCTTACAAACTTCCAAAAAATATTCTTTTTGATATTTATTGTTTTAAATTATAACTTCGTTTTTGTTTATGTTTTTTGTTTGTTGTTACTTTTGATATAAAAGTTCTTCCATATTTATTAATCCGAATTATACAATAACATTGAAACTTTTTTTAACTTTGAAAAACATTTTGTTATAAAACAGTTCAAAATAACAGTTTTATTTTTTAATGTACTTTTACAGTTTTTTTTTCATCGATAAATAATGCTTTCTTATTTTTTTTTCTTTTAGAATGCTTCAAATATTAAAGAATTCAAATTTATTTGCAAATAAAATATTCAAACAAAGTCGGTTTAAATAATAAAAGAAAACGATTTTCCTTTTCTTCAAAATTTTGAACATTGCTTTTTGCTTAATTTCGTAAACAAAAGTTTTGTTACAAAACTCGTTACATCTGTCTCAAAAATATGGCAATGAAAAAATATTTTTTTGTCGTTGAAATTGGAACAAAAAGGGTTGTCTTTGTATGTAGAAATAAATTATTTGGAGAAACAAAAGAGAAGCCCATTTTCACCTTTTTTCTAGGCTTTTTGAGACAGTCAATGGCTGCATTTCGTAATAAAAATACGTTGGATGGCTTTAAAAACCAGAAAAGAAAAAACATTTTTTTTCCGTTGACATTCAAAAGAGAGAAAAAAAAGTGCTTAACGAGAAATTTTGTCGTTTTCATTTCGAGCATTAGTTTTTTAAAAAAAGCTGATTTTTCTATTGCTTTTTTGGTAGTTCACAAAAACTTTTTTTAAATATTTTATTAAATATTACCAAGTAATAAATACTTTTTCACTTCGCAATTAAAAGTACAAACTTTACTATGAAAAGACGTCTCCAAGACAATTTAAAAATCACTATATATTTTTTTATAAGCTTTTTTTTCTTTCACAAAGAAAAAAAACCATTTAAGAAAAATTAACAAGTTTTATCACATTTTTAAATTTAACAAAAATTCATTCAATTAATACTGAGTTTCAGAGATCTTAAGGAGGACACTTCACTTGTCAAAAAAACTTATATTTATTTTCCGGTTATAATTGTAATCAAAGCAAGAAGTGACGAAGTGATTTTACTACTCGAGACCTCGAGACATTTTATTATTTTAAAATATTTCTAACAGAAATTTGACGTTTTAAACTATTTTTTTTCTTATTTAATGAGTTCATATTTCTTTTTTTACCGTTTTTTTGCTACAACAAAAAACAATACTCTTTTTTCATTCCTTAAAAAATTCAAAATATTAATTAAAAATAAAAATAAAATGTTCAAAACAAAAAAATAAATCTATTTTTTTTGCTGAAATAGAAGTCAACACACACATGTTCAAACTTTTAATCGCATTTTGCACCTGCTAGAAAAAGTTGTTTTTAAAAACATATAGCAAAGAAAAAACATTTTTATTTTACATGATTCTGCTATATTTGATCATTTCCTTTAATAATTAATGGCAGATTTGGCTAATTCATTTAAATATGTTGTGTTTAACAAAATTGTTGTTGAAAATTTTGTGCTCAATATTTCATTTTTGCTTTAAAATAATTAAAATATTCAAACCAAAGAAAAAAGTCACCAAAAAAATGAATGAATAATCTTTCAAATGCAATATTTTTTTGTGCAAGATTTTTTCAAAAGATTTTTTCAACCAACGAAACATAAAAGTGCGAAAAAATTTTTGTGTCAAAGTCCACCCATTTTTATGTGTCTGTCTTGTTGTAACACGTATTACGAAAATTAAAAAGATTATTGATTTACAGCCGCAAGAGAACCATGCAATAAGGGCTGAAGATTTTGTTTTTATAACTGTTGTTTTTTTATATAGTTATTTATAAAAATTAATAAAGTATTGATGCCAGGAAAAAATTATTAAAATATTCAAAAAAGTAATTACAGAAAAATATTATGAAAAATAAAAAATCAGCTTTTTGTTACAAATGAGAAAAAATGTATTTATGTATGACCTCAGTAATGAGAAAATACAAACTATTTGCTAACAATATATTGATTTATTGAAAAAAATTAATAACATTTATCAATAGGTCAAATATTTCTTATTTAAGGCACATTCTCGTTTTTGTTATAGCAATTTAATTCCGATTCCAATTGCATTTTTCGTTTTTAGGTTGTTACCTAAAATTTTTTTATTCATTTGCATTAATGAAGTTTCAAACCGAAATCACGATAAAATATACGGCGGGATTCAAAAATTTTTCTGTTATTCTATTGTATCCAATAAGTAACACTGTATAATTACAGTTTTATTTTAGGTGTTTTAGTGCCAATTTTAAATAATTGAATTATTGTTTAAATCTTTTGAAAAACTGCAAAATGTTTTGAAATTTATAACACCTTTTTTAAGAAAAAATATTTATGAGACCAAAAAATAATTCTATCAGTTTTTATTGACAACCATAAACAGCATAATAATAATTATTCCAATTATCTGGTTGTGGTTGACAAGGAAATTACTCGAAGTGTGTTTAGATTTTTGACTTTAAAATAGGTTTAAATAAAAGATATGAGGCCAAAAACGAATTTGTGAAAGTATTAGCGGCCAAAAAAAAAATGTTAGCTTCTAAAGTTTAAAAGCAGCTAAAAGAATACCTTCAAGTCGAGGATCGACGAAAACGTAATCATATCCCAATTCGATGTAATAATCCATATAAACATAAAAAAGTTTACCATTGCCACGACGTTGACCATACATTATCAGCTGACATTTTTTAAAAAGATGGGCATTTCAACCGATCAAGCCCTTTTTGGATTGCTTCTGCTACTGTTGAACTATCATCTGACACAGCAATACAGCAGCAAAACCGTGCTGAAGGTTTTGTTTTTATAACTGTAGTTTTTTATTATATTTATATAAATTTGTAAAATATTCAAAAAATTGTCACAGGATAAAAAAGAAAAAATGCAAATGATTTTTTTAACTCAATATTGAGTTTTATATTTTTTTGTTGGCACAAATTTAATCGATCATTTTTTTAATTCGTTCTGGGTGGATAAAGTTAAAGTGTTTTTTTTCAGGGCCACAACTACCTTAGGGGCATCGGGGACATGTCTCCCCCCCTCAAATTTCTAATTTTTAGGGAAAAAATAAATTCATACTAGGTAAAATGAGATTTTTTTGGACTTTTATATGGGATTCCCCCTTCGCTTTGGACCTATTTGCGGCCCTGTTTCTTTTCTCGATATTATGGGAAACAAATTTTAAGCAATCGAGGTCAGATCATTCGTTGACAAAAGGAATGCAAAAATGGTAAAATTCTGTTTAATTTACAAAAAAAGTCTTGAGGGTGGTTAATGTGCAGATATTTTATGCGAATAAAAAACCTTACGTAGATTATTTTTTAACAAAATCAATTGTGCCATCATCCTTCATAAAGCCCACACAACATCTTGTTTTACAAGATCAATTCCAATTGCAGGCATTTTTTTTGATATTTTAATTTCTTAAAAAGTTGTAGTCAAAGATATAATATTTATCAAGAAGTTTTATCAGAAAAAAAATTATTAAAATATTCAAAAAAAATTGGTCACAAAATCCAAAAAAAAAGATAGAAATAAAATTAAATTTTGGATTCCTCTTTTTGAGTAATAAGTAAACACTTGAAAATGACCTCATGATAAAAATAAAAAAAATCACAAGAGATTATTGATTTACTGAACCATCCAAAAAATATGTTCATACGTTCAAGGTCAAATTAATTACATTGTTTGGCTGCAGAATTGTCGACCTTTTTTTAGTTAATAATCTTTCTATTGTCAAAAAAGAAAAATTCATCTGGTTAGATTTTTTTTCATTTTGCCTGAAAAATTTTGCCTACCAAATTGAATCTTTTAACGATGAAGCTTCCCTCCAGTGAAAACACCAATACAGAAGTTTCAACAACAAAAACCATAATTTCATGTCTCCGAATTTCAAATTCATCAATGAATTTAAATTTAAAAGAATTAACAAATATTCTTCCAAAATCCTTTTTAAAATGCCATTTCGATATTGGCAAAATTCAATTCAATGCTATTTCATTTTTAATTCAACAAAAATTTTTAACTGATTTATCTTTTTATGGTTCAATAAATTTGGAAGAAATTACACCAGCAGAAATGAAAAAATTCTTTCAAACTTTAAAAAATATTAATGAAGTTTAGTAAGTTTCTGCATGTTAATAATTAATTTCATTAAGTTTTTTGTTTTAGCATTTTTTCATCAATTTCTGCTTTAAATCCGACAATAAAAAAGTTTATCAAAATTGGAACAGATTCTGGTTTTGTTGTTCATTATTCTATCAAACATTTTGCTATTTATAATTATTCAAAATAATATTTTTTTTGTTTGCTTTTGTTTTTTTCTTGTTTGTATTGGAATAAATGCATTTTAGAATAATTATGTTTATTGGTTGACTGAAATAATAACCTTTGAAAATACCATGTAGCGTCATTTTGGTAACGAAACTTTTAGAACCGAATTAGAATGCAAATTTTTTTACATTTACTTTTCTCAAATAATAAAGAAGGACATTTTTAATTTAATTTAAATTTAATATATCTGTCGATAGTTTAGTGATTACTGTCAAAAGTTTTTTTGAAAAAAAACAAAAATCTTGAAACTAACAAAATGAAGAGTTTTTTTTGCTTTCACATTTGAACAATAATTTTAAAATCTTTATTTTCTTCTCTGATTTATTCAGTTGTGTTTTATCGTTAAAAAAAGATGCTTCAACAAGTTGATTTTGGTTAACATCTATAATTATTCATCAATTATATATATGTTATAGCCGAATTTGAATTTCCGCCGAATTTGAATTCGCTAGCCGAATTTGAACTTCGCTAGCCGAATTTGAATGGCTGCCGCCGAATTTGAATTTTTCAATAAAAATCAAAAACTTTAATAAAAAAAAAAAACACTGAAAAAACAATAAAAAAAATTATTTGTTAGTACAAGTAAGACTATTGTGACAACGAGAATTACATAAACGATTTTCTCTTCTGCATTTGCATTTTTTATCTTGACATCTACCTTTGCAGTTACAATGAATATGTCCTTGTCCCCCAGAAATTGGATTATCAGCAGCTACAGTTCGAACAGATTTTGCAACAATATCAGGTACTTCACTGACATCCATGAAATTTTCAGAAACAGGTTCAAGTTGATTTCGAGCAAAGAGTTGATCGAATCTTCCATGTTTAGTGCCAACTTTGTAGAAATCGTCCTGTTTATCAAGGATAACTCCCAAAATATTGCAAGCATCTGTTTTTGCTCTATCAACGTCCGCAACGGGTTACATTTTGACCAACTTCAAGAGGTTTAAAGCGCTTTGCAGATGATTCAAGCATTTTTTCAGCTTGTCGTTTTTGACCTCTCTTGGCAATTTCAATATTAGTATTTTTCTGTTGGTAAATCAAATAAATTGCTGTAAGAGTATCATCTTCTGCCTCAGATGCATCCTCAGCTCGGAGCTCTTCAGTATCAGCTGTTTCTGCTGATTCAGAATCATCAGCTTCCAACGGTGTTCGGGTAACTTTATCAATATGAAAATCATAAAGTAATTCGAACAAATTTGATTCTTTAACCAAAAATTTTTCATTATGTAACTAAATGTTACTCTCCGTACTAAAGCGGCAAAGATCAAAGGAAAAAAGATGACGTATGGGCGGGGTTCGAAATTTCGGATTTTACCGTGACGTCTCGGCAAACCGTTAATATTTTGAGCTGCAATAAAGCCTTTGGCGTTCATAACGCTATGTCCGAAACCTCTTGCTTGGAATCTTGAAACGAAAAATTGATTGCCGCTTTTTTGCAGACAATTTAAAAGTGTTCATTTAGCTCTGTTTTTTCAACAAAATAGTTGATCTTCAAAAAAATGCTTCATCAGATTAATTTTGTTCGAACTATTGAATTACGTGAACAGTCTGAAGTTACTATTAAATTACCATATAATCTTGAATTTACTGTTTACCGGGATGTAATTGATCACACAATTAAAAATATCAAAGGTAACTTTGAGATTACAAAGATTACAGAAATTTATGGTATTGGTATGTTTTAACGAAGATTGTTTGTTTAAAAATACTTTTTTAGGTGGTCATGAATTGGGTGTATTAAAATATGATAAATTTTCTTCTGAGTTTAAAGGAACTGATGATCTTGAATTAAAAACTTTAACATTTTGCATTTCTGCAATGGTTGAAAAGAAAGAAATGAATGAAATGAAACAAATGTGCGCTGTTAAATATCAACTTCAAATTCCTTCTGCTCGTCTTGAATCTTTAAAATGTAATCAAAGCTTCGAAGATGAATTTGTTTTACCTGGTTATGATGGATTAATTTTCATATATTATGTCAATAAAATCGAAACTACTGGTAGAAAAAATAAAATAATTCTTCATATCCAAAATCCATATGATGTTGAAATTCGAGGTATGCATATATTAGAGCTCATATGTTTGCAAAGATATTAAAAAGTTATTTTTAGGCAAAAAGGGTGATTTTAATATTGTATTTGATTCAACAAAAAGCATCGATTTGCATTTGTTATTCAGTTTTTATACTGATGAAATTCCTGTTGAAAAAACTAAACATCAATTTTATGTCCTTGGATCACCACAAGAATCTTCAATTGATGAAAGTCGTCCAGAATCAGTCATTCCATCACCTTCATCAAAAGCAACAACACTTTTACATAAAATTGCTACAAATAATCAATTTGCTGATGTTTACTTTATTTCTTCTGATGGTGAAAAGATTCCATCACATCGCTGCGTTCTTGCTGCATCATCTGATATTTTTGCTGCTATTTTTGAAGAAAGCACTGAAATTCCTATTCAAATCACTGCTGATGATTTTGATCCGGAAACAATTCAATCTGCTTTAAATTTTTTATATGATAAATCTGATGCAATTATTGGAAAAGAAATGAAAGTTTTTAAATTTGCTGTTAAATTTGGTATCCATGATTTAATTGTAAGTTTTTAAATTCTGAGTTTAATGGTTCACATCATTTTTCTAGGATGCATGTGTTTCATTCTTTGAAGATTCTGTTAATCCAACAAATGTTTGTGAATTTGTTCAAATTGCTTACTCAAATAATTTTGATGAATTAAAACAAAAATGTTTAAAAATCTTGGTTCAAAAGAAAGATGAAATTGATCTTACAAAAGTTGCTGAACTTCCAAAAAATATTCTTTTTGATGCTTTCTGTTTTAAATTATAACTTCCTTTTTGTTTATGTTTTTTGTTTGTTGTTACTTTTGATATAAAAGTTTTTCCATATTTATTAATCCGAATTATACAATAACATTGAAACTTTTTTTAACTTTGAAAAACATTTTGTTATAAAACAGTTCAAAATAACAGTTTTATTTTTTAATGTGCTAATATTAGCAATATTTTGTTCTTCCGGTAATTTTTTTTCGTCGATAAATAATACCTTCTTTTTTCATCCCTTTTAGAAAGCTTCAAATATTAAAAAATTTAAATTTACTTGCAAATAAAATATTCAAAAAAGTCGGTTAAAATAATAAAAGAAAACGATTTCCTTTTTCTTCAAAATTTTGAACACTTTTTGCTTCATTTCGTAAATAAAACTCGTTACATCTGTCTTAAAAATTTAGCAATGAAAAAATATTTTTTGTCGTTGAAAATTGAACAAAAAGGGTTATCTTTCTTTAAAAAAATATGTCTTTTCTTTTTCTTTAGTTTGTGTTCTGTAAAAATCTTTTTTTTAATCTTTTATTATTTTGTTGCATTTTTTGTTAGAAAAAGCAAGTTTTGTATTTGTGCTTGAAATTAATATAATTAGGTGAATTATAGAACAAAATGATAAAAAAAATCAACTTGCCATTATTAATGAAAATATTAAGTTTAAATTTAATCCAATAATGTTAGATAGATAATACAAAAAATAGCCGCTTTGATTTTTTTACTTTTTTACAAATAAAGTAAATTTTTGACCATATGTTTAAAAGAGTAATTTAAACATTCGATTTTGTAAAGGAAGTCTCAAACACAATTGAAAAATCGAAGAGTATTCAAATTTGTTCGATAAAATTTTTTTTGAGCATAACAAGTCACATAATTTGCATCTTTAAAAATATTATTCGAGCCATGCTGATACTCCAAAACATGAAAAACTTTAATAACCTTGCAATTGTTCATATCTGAAAATAAATTTTTTACAACCACAATCAAAAAACTTAATTCTTTGTTTTCAAATCAACAACAATAAAAAATTGTACGATGAAAATGTTTTGTCATTTATTTTTTTTTGAAATGTTTTAGTAAAAAGCAAAAAATATTTATTCAACATAGTGAAACAAAAAGTAAAACTGACTATCAATAAAAATTGATTGATTTTTTATCATGGCTTTTAATGTTTTATCATTCTCTAAAATATTTGCATCAAAAACTTTATAATTTTCTTTAAAGATTAAAAAATAAACTATTTTTTATAATCAAAAAATGATTAAAATATTCAGAGATAAATTAGCACGCAATGAAAACTCGGTAAAATACGGTTTTTTTTTCTCGAAATTGTTGACGTTTTCGATAGCTTCGTCTAAAACTTTTACTTTGACATTAAATTAAAAAGGGTGTCAAAGACGACTTTTTTTTATGTTTTCAGTTGTGCCTAAAAAATGATATTTCGTAATAGATTATTGCCCTTAATTTTTTCTTCAACTTCGAAAATGCTGATTTCTCTTTTTTCTGGTACTTTTTTAAACGTTTTATTTTTTAATATTGTGTGATAAAACAGTAAAATTTATACAAGAAAAATTTTTTAAATTATAAAAACAGAAGCAATGCCAATTGATTAACCATGAAAAAACATTGATTTATGTTTTAAAAACTGATATTTTTCTTAATCAAAAAATGAAAAGCTAAAAATATATTTATTTGTCATTCTGTTCGTATTTATTTGTTTGTTTTAAAATTACATTTTTCAACATTGTTTTGCATTTTAGATTTTTTTAAAAATACTTATTTTTTAGCGAAAAATGTGTTGATTGATTTTTAAAGCAATTTGTAATAAAAACATTATTTTTTTT
>CABFKP010007541.1:0-10068 GCA_901779475.1 Panagrolaimus davidi
ATTTCCGCTTTTTTCCGCTTTTTTATAAGGAGAGGGGTGCAGCAGAAATTTGTCACCCATTGTACCAAAATTCTGCAGTTATACATTCATATAAAAACAACGTTTAAGAATTTCTGATTTAAATTTAAAAGTCATTTTTTTCTGTTGAAAGAAAAGCGTTGCATTTATTTTTAGAAAAAGAAAAAACACATTTTTTGGTTTTTGTTCCTATTTTCATATTGTATTTCTCCGACGCAGTCTTTGACGAAGTTTTTATTCAAAAAAGGAAAACAAAAAAGATATTTGCAAAAACATTTAGGTTTTTTCTTTTTCAAATGTTTGATTTCGTCTTTTTTAGGACTTTTTCGAGCTGCCAGTATAATATTTTTTTCTGTTAACATTTGCTTTCCTTGCAACATCATTAAAACTTATCATGTACATTTGTGTACGAAAAGTTTCTTCCAATAAAGATTAAAAACAACGTTATTTTCACATTACTTTTCGTTTCTGAAGGAAATATTCTTTAAGTTTTATCAATAATGTTTAATTGTGGTGTTTTCTTTGGGATTATATTTTTTTCAATTTTTTGCAGACAATTTCCCCTCTGATTTTGATACTATTATTCAAAAAAAGCTCAAATAACTTTTTGAAGAAAAATATGAATTCAAATAACAAATTCTTATGATTTCCATCCTTTTCCAAAAACTATACCTTTTTTTGCCATTTTGTTCGAAGGTCCTGCCGTCGAATAAACTGGCGTTTACCACTTTTGGCAAAAAAAGAAATGCAGAACAAAAGAAATTTTTTTTAATTTTCATCGACTTTTTTTTGTGATTGATTTTTTGTGTCTTTTTTTTCTTTTCACTGCCTTTTGTAAAAAGTTTTCCTTTCATACTTTTTTGTACAATTTGTACTTTGTACAATTCTTTCGCAGATTTTGCATTGATTGTTTTCAATATTTGATTGTTTACGTTTTTTGTAAATACGAATTTTCAGAATGTTGCAAGGAGAATACGATATCCAAATTCTTTAGAATCGCAGTGATTAAAATATTAAGAAAACATCGAAAAATAAAAAAAATTCAAGGAATACTTTTTTTTTAAACTGGTCATAATGTTACATGTCTGAACGGCAAAGGTATTTTTCGTCTTTTTTCTCTCAAAAAAAAGCTTAAATGAAGCGTCAATAAAAAAGTCATCTTCTCTTTTCCTTTTCTTTGATGCATTAACACTTTTATTTTGATATTTTTCGATTCAAAATAGATTGTTTTTATATTTGAAATTTATCTGTGCTTTTAATAAATATATATGCAAAAATTAATCAACATATACATGTAAGAATGAGCAAAAGGTGTGATTAATCTGACAAAGCCAATATTATCGTCAAAGCTATTAAAAAATAAGATAATAAACAATGATAATATTCTAACGGTTTGTTTAATAAAAAAGAAAAATTGAAGGTTAATGATTTCGAAATGCGTAAAATTAAAAAAGGATGAAAACGATGGCGGCACTTCCAAAACACTTCGACGAATAAGAAAAATGTGTAATTTATCTACCACATTATTGTTCATTTAATATTACCATTATAAAAATAAGGAAATAAATACTGAAACTTTTTTCACAACTGATTTAATAAAATGGGGAAAAGGAAAACGTGGGAGATCGTCCAAACGCATTTCGGGCGTGTGTTCTACCGCTTTGCTACACCGCCTCCAGCCAGTTCCCTTATTTTGTGGTAGTCATGCCGCTGGGTCTTTTTCTTTCCTCTTTCATTTCCAAAGTACATTCTTTGTATTTTCATCATCCATCACATTTTTAGGATGCATTTTTAACGGAACTATTGAACAAAGTGAATACATTCAATATTTAATTCCACATCTTCGTCAGCAACCTTGGTTGATGCTTTGAGAAAAACAAGAAGATAATAGGGAGTGCCCGGCGCCTAAAAATCAAGAAAATGAAATAAATGTGTTAAGTATCAACTGATAAACTAAGCTGATTAGAATTTAACACTAAGTTTTTGAGATTCTTGCAGATTAACATTTAAAAAATTTTTCGGCGAATTTCACCATTTCTATTTTTTCTAAAATAACATTTTTGAAGAGGGTTAAGAAATTGAACTTTTTTCATCGTCTTATATGTTGGTTTCTTATATATTTCTTGTATATTATTTTATTACGCCTTTGTTGGCTAGACACTATGATTGTACTTATAATGGTACTGTAGCACTACGTTTCAATGAAATTGGATTTTTTCAAACATCTAATTATCCGAAATTATTGACAGATGATGAATTTAGTCTTTGTAATTTGACTTTTGCATCAACAGAAAATTCAACAACAGTTTTGAAAATGTTTAAAAATTTATTCATTAAGAAATATTTTTTAGAATCATAGATATTTTGCTGCATGGTGGTATTCGTTTTATGATGATGAGACAAATAGTGATTTTGCAAACGATTTCGAAGTTTCAACAGATGATTTATTTTTTGCATTTGGAACAGCTTTTTCTTTCATCTTTTATTCTTGTCAAGGATTTGTCATATTCGATGATGGTAGTGATAAATGTCCGTTGGAAGCAATTAGCGAAAAACAGCCATATCACTTTATTAACGAAAATGAAATAATAATGATTCAGTCGAGTTACGAAGCATATTATAATCGAACAAAGGGATGTCTATGGAGGTTTTCTGCTCCCGACGGCTATGGATTCAAAATTACTATTTCCATTTTTGATATCTCACCAACAACAATTTTTTTTGTTGAAAATAGTACGGATATTCTCTTAAAGTAAGAAAAAAAAACGTTTCAAATACTTTCTGACAAGGAAACCGGGCAGGAACTCGGATAGGGATGATAATCCCGGCTTCGCTGCATACTGGATAGGGGGTCACAACATGACTACTTTAAGATATTTAATTCCAACCGATGGATTTTAATTTCGTTTCGATTAGCTTTTAGTTTTTTATTAAAAAGTTTTTTACTCAACATAAAGAATTATCGATATCGTATTACAAAAGATTTATATATTTCGGAACACAAAATATTGTTTACTTAAAAGTATGTGATATTTGGGATAATTTTGATAAAGGCATATGCTAAAATATTATAGACGATCTCCATAGGCGGAATTCCGTTTAACGCTAAACGGAATTCCGCCATCGAGTTGGAGCCTATCTCCTTTGACATTGGTGGTGGAATATTATAAATCTAACACTTTAACCAAATCTAACCCAAAAATAAATAAAATCCACCAAAAGATATAAAAATCCCTCAAAAATACTCAATCCAAATGCCCAACACGATAAAAAAATGTTAAATAACACCTTTATTAATTAAATAATATCAAACGGAGCGAAATCCAAAAACCGGCAGCCACCAGCCGATAAACTTGAAAAACTGAGGTTTTTATAAAAACTCAACTAGCTACGTGCAGAGGCAATTTGCCACTTTTTGTTTTCCAATAATATTACATTGACTGCTCATTTCCGCGCATTTATTTTTTATTTTATCTGACTCAGAAGAAAATTCTGCATTTGAAAGGCAAAATTTCAAATTGGGGAATGAAGGGGCAAAAAAAGGGATAAAAAAATTACGGTGTTTTCATTTTTTCTTTGCCATTTGTCTTTTTGATCAGCACAAAAACTAATATTTTTTCTTATCAATTATTATTAATAAAAATCTTCTGCATTTTTTGGTACCATAATTATCGCATTTGAAGAAGTTTGAAAAAACCGTGCACGTAGCTAAACTCAACAACACAAAAATAAAGAATCGGTTATGACACCTTTTGCCAAGAAATGGCGCTTAACATAAACAAAGACTAATGTTTAACATAACTCAACTAACGGAAATCGTCTTTATTTTTTTGATAAAGGCAGATGTTAAAATTCTGCCTGAGCAGATCCAAGCTACTTTATAACTAGCTGAAGGATGTAATATTTTAAAAAATGTTCATATGCTCATTATTGAGATACCATCTACAGAAAGTGTTCTCTGGCGAAATTACGCACGTCCCTGGACGCAAAAATTCTCACTGCTAATGTTTTTGTGACCGATTCGTGAGTAATAGTTATGCTACAATGATGAATTCGTCAGTAGCGAGTTTTTTCCGCCACCGATGTTTTTCAGTGCACAGTTTTTAAATTTTGCATCAAAACAGTTGAAACTATAAAATTTACTGTTAATATCCTTTTTTTTTCAAATAATCAAAATTTTAAAAATTTTTTTGAGAATAAAACGTCACGTGTCACCTGCGAAACGTCATAAAAACGTAACGAATAACTGTTTGGATATCACGTGACGTGAAACTCTATTTTACACTGTAATGTTTTTTTGTACAAAAAGCAGCTAAAACAAATCATTTTTGAATTTTCCGTCACAGGCGAATTCGTCACATTTTGTGACGTTTCGTAGGTGATATATGACACGGTGAGTCGACTCCCTTATAAACTGTCCATTTGGAACAAACTTCGCGAACACTTTTTCCCATAGTAAATCTTTAAACATAGATTCTGAAGCCGCAAAACACTTGAAAAATAAGCTGTGGCTGCTAAAAATTAGCATAGGGGTACTAGAAGCTATATTTGCAGGGATTAAGAAAAAGATGGATTCTGGAGCCCAGGATTCAGAATCCAGTATAAAAATCTTTTTTAAATGCTTCTAATTTGGTATCATTCGATTCGTCTCGACGAGTAGAATACAATGAATGTAAAGTTGATCGTTGTAAAAGGCTTCAGAAGGCTTCAATCATCTAAAAATAAATAGTTTAAAGAAATTTTTCGCCATCTGTATTTTGATTCTGAAGCCTTTTACAACGATCAACTTTACATTAATTGTATTCTACTCGTCGAGACGAATCGAATGATACCAAATTTTAAGCATTTAAATTTGGTATCATTCGATTCGAATTTTTATACTGGATTCTGAATCATGGGCTCCAGAATCCATATTTTTCTTAATCCCTGCAAATATAGCTTCTAGTACCCCTATGCTAATTTTTAGCAACCACAGCTTATTTTTAAAGTGTTTTGCGGCTCCAGAATTTATGTTTAAAGATTTACTATGGGAAAAAGTGTTCGTGGACTTAAGCGAAATTTTTTCAAATGGACAGTTCAGCTCATCGTGTATGACGTTTTTTCTGAATGTTGGTTATTATTATTTTCAGCAAAAGAATTGTTCCGTTACTCGACGGGTTTAACTTTAAATTTTCGGATGCGTTTACCCATTATAACGGCGATAAGTGGATTCAAATTTCTCTATCCTCTGATTTAAATTTTATTACGGAAATGGAGTTTCAAGCGTATATTAGTATTGTAAGAACTAATTTTGATAAAATGGATGGTAATTGCAGTATTATTGATAATGCACATAATCAATGGTTATGGACAAACAATAAGAAAAATAGTTTTGATGGATATATTAATAACATCGAATGTTCTTATAATCTTACTGTTGTGCCTAATTTTGCAGTAGTTTCAAAAGTCAATTTTTTGACAACAGAACCAGGTGACATTTTGAAGTGTCACATATATGAAAAGGTATGTTTATCAAAAAAGATGATTTTTTTCAAGGCCCAATTTTATTACATTCAAGGCTGAAAAACTTACACTGATTCACGGCCGCACCTGCTTTGGGGAGATTGGAGAGAC
Source organism: Panagrolaimus davidi (assembly GCA_901779475.1). Classification (NCBI taxonomy): domain Eukaryota; kingdom Metazoa; phylum Nematoda; class Chromadorea; order Rhabditida; family Panagrolaimidae; genus Panagrolaimus; species Panagrolaimus davidi. The sequence continues at coordinate 5,632 of CABFKP010007541.1, forward strand.
ATCCCCCCTTTGTGCCAAATTTAAGGTGAAAAAATTAAATTCATACTAGGAAAAATAAGATTTTTTGAAAACGTCCCACTTCCTTGGCAAACCCCCCGCCCCCTAACGGCACTACGCGTTCACAAAATTCTTACCACGAAAAAAATGGAAGTTTTTTCAAAAAACTATTTTTTTTTAAATTTTTATTTTTTTTAAGATTTTTGACTAAATTAATTTATTTAATCACTTTTTCTTATTTTTTATTATTTAAGGAAGGAAGTTTAGAATATTAGGAACAAAATGAGACCAAAATAAGCTAAAATAAAAAAGTGTGTGCAATTTGCGGATCGATTAACGGTGTTGCACATAATGTTGCATGACTTTGAGGAAAAAACCTGAAGCCCCCTTACGACAGAAAATTGATTTTTTAATCTTAAACGATGTATTTTTAAACGGACTATCGATATATCACAGCACAATTTTTTTTTTACAATTTTTTCATAGAAATTTTTCGTGGTTTTTAACATTACTGTGTTTCTATATGTATTTCAATTAATTTTTATTCTTTTTAAGTATATACAAATGTAATTTCTGCTTAATGTGATGTCAGAGATGGCAACAAGAAATTTCTGTTTGGCTGAGAAGTCAAATATTGTTATTGGTGAACCTTCAAACGGCCAATACCGTAACCTTAATTTGAATCAAATGTTTCGGTGTTCAGATGTTGCTTCCGTTAAAACTGTAACAAAAGAAAGCAAACAAGTCCAATCTTATGGTAAAATATAGGCTGCAGTCTCTATTTTAATAAAATTAAGACAAGAAAAATGAGACTCATTATTAGACATACTCTTTTCAAACCACTTAAAATGACTGTAGCCTCTTCAAAAATGTCAGATTTTGAAAATTCAAAAAGCAAAACAGATTCCCATTCATGGAAGAATTCTACCAGACATTTACCAACAAGTTTATTAAACTGTGGCGACGATAATTATAAAAGAAAAGATGGATTGGCAAAAGGAAACAGCGTCGACAATAGCACCATTTCGCTTCATATTGCAGCTTCTGAAAATTCAACAGAAAATTCAAATGAAAAGAAAAAGGAAGTTGAAGTTATGCAATTTAAGGCATCACAAGTTTTACTTGATTTAAATCAAAAAAATGTCCGGAAAAGTAAAAAAACCAAAGCAAAAGAAGTAATGCTAAAGAATCGTGTATCTTATGACCCCAACAAGGCCCACAAAAGTGAAGTCCCTGTTGCAACAGGTATTGTTAGCACAGCTCCTATTACAACAAGACAACGAAGAGCTTTACCATCATTGGAAAGTGGTGATCCATGTGAAATTCCTATCAAAAAAAGAATTACTGAAACACATTTGAAGAGTATGCAAGACGGTATTAAAAGCAAAAGAACTTTGGATAAAGAAATAAAAAAAGGATTATCAGAAAAAATGAAAAATTTAAGAAATCAAAGAAGTCAGTTTTGAAGGATTTTTAATGATTAATTTTTGTGAATGTTCGCATAATTTAGCAACAAAATCTTTGGTACAAAAAATTGCTTCACTTACCGCTAAAACAGATCAACCAGTTTCAAAAGCCACTGAAAGCAACTTCGACCCTTTTGATCCAACGGATGATTTTTTGGAATGCGTAGTTGCATCTGATGTTGAACCAGAAGTTGAACATAAAAATATTCTCCCATCTCCATCATGTCCTCCTTCACAATCAACTCCAAAGACATTAAAAAATCCTGAAGATTTAAGCAAAGCCGGGTATTTTAAAAGGAAGAAGGAGGTTGAAAAAATTGCGGAGAAATTGTTGGGACCTGGTCATAAAATTGTTACGAATACACCTCAAAAGGTTACCGTTGAAGAAGCAGCTGAATACTTTGTTTTACATGGGTGCAAAGATATACAATATTCAGGATTGGATAGACGTTTCTATCCAAGTTTGAGCACTGTAAAAAGATATATTAAAAAGTTAAAAGATGATCTTAAAAATATGGCAAAAGATGGGCTCGCATCGGCAATATTAAATGATTTGAATTCTATGGAAGAATTTCCTTTTGATAAAGCAAGGGTAAATGTGGGAGTTGATAAAGGTAAAATTTTATTCCCCTTAACTTTTGTGATAAAACTTGAGATTTCAGGAAAAAATACAACCAAAATTGTATATTCTTATGTTGATTTACAAAATCCGCAGTCACCAAAAAAGTTACGAGTGCACAAAGTATTTGTCGGGGATGATAATCGAGAGAATTTACTACCACATTTAATACTCATCGATGAAGCAGTTGAATATTTACAAAGCAAAGTATTTCAAACAAAACATGGTCCAAAAACATTTGAATGGTTAGTTAAGTTTTTAAAAGAACAAATACATGAATNAAAAAATACAGGAAGCGGGCATTTGTAGTTTTTTCATTGCTGATTGCAAAGCCGGATCAGAATGTGATGGTATTCAAGGCGGCCGACCAACATGTCCATGTGTATATTGTAAAGTTCCATCATCAAAATGAAAAACTCTTCAATCCATTCCTGATTCAGAGTTGAGAACAATTGAAAAACTTGTTGAATCAGGTGAAAAAATTGCAGCTGCAGAAGCTGATGGAACAAAAACTCCGGCACAAATTGCACAATTAAAAAAAAATCTGAATTCAGTTAAAGCAACTCCAATGATGAGAAATATTCTTCTTAAACGATTCGTACCTCCAGTTGTCCATATTGGAATTACTGCGGTTAGTTCTGCAGTAAAATATTGCAGGAAAAATGGAAAAGGCCCAGAGTAAATTTATTTAATATTTTGTTTAAAACGGTCACAAGTATCCTTTTTAGATTGCTTGCTGCTATTGAATCAATGGGAGTAAAAACTCATCAAGGCACCTCTGATTTTACTGGACCAAACTGTAGAAAAATTTTAAAATTTTTTTCTGAACATCCTGAAATTGATGGATTTGCAATTGATCTATTACGAGCATATGCCAAAATTGAAAAATTCGCTGTAGCTCGGGATCTTACTGAAGAAGAAATAAATTCAATGGATTTGGCAATTAAAGAATATTTTGATATTATGGATTCAAGATATCCTGACTTTGCTGGTGCAAAGGTTAAACTTCATATCTTACGTTTTCATGTTATGCCATTTGTTCGTGAATTCAAAAGCTGGGGCAAATTCAGTGAACAGGGTAAGCTTACACAAGCCAACTCGCTAACAAATAACACCGTTACAGCATTAGAAGGTATCCATAAAGTAAAAAACCAAACTGATTTACGCATTAAATGTGGAGATGATAATCAAAAATTGAATATTTTATGGCGATGCAGCTCTTGACAAATCACTTTTACAAGAACAAAGCTGATAAAGGTTCAAAATAAATTGTTTTGTGTATATATATTGTATATATTTTGTATATATTTGAAGTTTATAGCTGAAAAATAATTAAATTAAACCATAAAAACACGTATAAACTGTCATTGTTAAAAAACACGAAAAATTTTAGTGCAATAACGGTAAATAAAAAATTCTACTGTGATAAATCGATAGTCCTCATAAAAATTAATAAATATTGACAAAGAAAAAAATATTTGGTAAGAAGATAGCTTCAGAATTTTTATTCAAAGTTTGCAACAACATGTGCAACATCTTTGATTCGGTCGCATATTGCACACGCTTTATCATTCCTCGTATTTTTGATACCATTCTGTTCCTAAGATATAGAGCTTTCATTTTAAAATAATAAAAAAGTAATTAAAAAGATTCTGCATATTAATAATTGGTAGATAAATACAAAATCTTTTTTTGTAAAAATTTTGCTTTAAACATTGTTTGGCAAAGTGGAAGTAACCAAATACCGCGTAGTGCGCGCGGCCGGCCATGATTTTTGGCCGCATTTCTCATCCCTGGTTTGAAACAATTAATTTTTTTAATGAAGTGCAATGTGGTTACGGTATTTTTTTTGTGTCAAAAATTCATTTGGCAAAATGTGTATCTTTGCAAAGATGATGTTTTTAAAATTTTTACTGTTTTTTTATTGAAAAGTTAAAAACGCTTTGTTGTATAATACAAGTTGTATTTTTAAAGTTGAGATTTTTTATCCGTGTTTAAATCTTACTAAAAATACCGTTTTTCTTGGTAAGTTTTATTTGCGAAAAAAAAGATACAACAACAAAATTGTTCCATTCGAGCTTTGTATCTTTTATGTATTTTGATCCTTAACAATAAAATAATTATAGAATCAATGACAGACGAAAATGTTGATACAGAAAAATTTAAACAATGTTTACCAAATTCAATGCGTTTATCATCATTAGATATTTATGAAACTACATCACATTTTTATATTATTGGAACAGATTCAACAAAGATAAAATATCATGTTTTAAAATTAGATAGAAATGCAGATCAAACATTTTTAGTTGGAGAACCAAATCATTCATATACAAGAAAAGATGTCGATGAATT
>CABFKP010007552.1:0-24213 GCA_901779475.1 Panagrolaimus davidi
TCGAAAAAAAATTTTCTTTGAAATTTTAACAAAATTCGAAAATTTCGACTTTTTCAGGTTTTCGTTGTGTGACCAAAATTTTTCGAGGGTTACGGTAGAAATTCCGAAACCACATTTTAAAATCCGATGATATATGCTATCGATCCCCCCAAGCAGTTTTTTTAAATCTTGCAGCCCTTGAGTATAAATTTAATTTGTTTTGGGGGTGGTCCAGCGTGACCACCCTGTAATTAAAGCATAGAATGCTTCAAAAATTTTGAAGACAACGTTTTTTTTTTATTTTTTGAACTATGTATTTAATAAAGTAAGACTTTTTAGAGTAAATAGTTTTTTTTGCTGTTTCAAGATTTTAAGCAGTTATCTCAAACTCGTTAGATTTTATCAAGTAAACAATGTTTATTGTTTTTATGCTTTCAATATTTTTATTATTAGCTACAAATTTAGAAAAAGTAAAATATTTGATTTAGATACACTGTGATTATTATATTATAACGATGGAAAATTGGATTATATAAAAACTACATTTTATTGAATTTTTGAGCGCCACAGTTGTTCAGCCCAATGTGCACATGATCAGTGTGGGGGTTAATACCCGAGTAATGATGATCACCTTTTCCATGGGTCCAAATTCTACGGTTGAAGATGACCTCTTGAATTCCAGAGGAACATGCTATCGCAACAGCATGATTGAAAATCTAAATCTTACTTCTTTTTAAATATCTAAAAAATTCTATATGCTAGCGTAAAAAAACATACATTCAACCCAATTTGTTTTGAAACAAAAAAATCAACAGCCCGTCCTTCAGCATGAAGTGAAAGCGTTGTTGATCCTCGAACTGTGCGGTTATTATGTATCTCAGTTCTACTAACTGTAAAATGCTTGGAAAAATAATTTCTTAATCTTAAAAAATTTTTATTTATTAAAAAAATTTTGTATTTCAATTTTAACTACTTGATAGCACCAACAGCCGGTCCGCTCGTAGCTTTTTTAGCATAATTATATGTACAACCGCAGTTATTATCAGATAAATGCTTTTTACGACGAAAATGGCTTGAATGTGCTTCTGCAGCAGTGTCTGAAAGTTTTGAGGGTTTTCCGTAGTATATTTCATACAAATTTAAATACTTACCATCGCTGCTGAGGTAGTTGCGTTGACCGATACCATCCTCATATTTACTCAATTGCCATTGGTGTGCTAATATGGCAGTGGCAAGCCAGGCGAATACACAAGCGAATCCAGCCATCTTCATTTTCGATTACTGAGAAGTGGTTAAAATATTTTCTGTAATAGTTTCTCTTTTGATATAACGAAATTTGGGCAACAGATTGTGAATAAAAACCAAACATTAAAATATAAAACAATTGAAAAAAGTCTAAAAGCTTCTTTTACTTATCAATTTTTCGATTTCAAGCAAACGCTTCTTGATGACAATTTTAACTGATGATTTTTCCTTTGCTACAAGCATCAATTGTTTACTTAGATAACAGAAAAACACAAAAAATGCATGTAGAATACAACCCGATATTTGAGTATGTTGGAGCATTTGCCTTTTGTGATTTGCTTAGAAACACAGAACTATAACAAACATTGTGTTATTTTATTTTGCCATTAACAAGAGAAATCATTTTGCAAAAAACTTTTGTAAAATGTTATTTGCTGCAAAAGAATAAGTCTTCTATATTTATAATCTGATACAAGCTTTATTTTATTTTTTAAAATTTATTAAAGCAAAATAAATTAAAAAATAGATAGCAAATCATCTCATATATTTATTTAAGGTGATCCACTTTAATTTAATTCATTTATAAAGAATATTGCTTTTGTAGAAAAATCACTTTATCCTTCATTTGATAAGCAATTTTAGCCCAAATTTTCTTATTTTAAGTTTTTGACACACATTTCTTTTTGTTTAACTAATGGTTGCACAGGGTATTCCGTAGAATGTAGCTTGATTTTTGATGCACTATCAACATTATGAATATCCTTTTCTTCTTCAGCAAGTTTTAAACCTTTAGCATGATAAAAAACAAAGATATCTGCTAAAAGTGCTGTGAATTTGATTGAACTGTACAGAATATGCAGCCTAAAAATTTATAACTTGAGTAAAGTTAAAAACAACTTTTTTGACAATGCATACCACCACCGCAGTTCTGTAGCATTATAAATTGAACAGTAACCTTTGGTATTTTTGCATTTTTGATCCCATTTTATGCAAAACTGATCAAATATTAATCCCCAAAAGATTGGAGAAGGCAAAGTTGCTGCAAAGTTTATAAAATAACATTAATTTTTTATTTATTATTAACTTACCAAATAAGCTTACTAAAAATCCAGTAAATCCGAGGGATACACTTCTATGCACAGGTGGAACAGATCGAAGAATTATCAATGATTCAGCAGTGAATCCCAATGAACCTATCATCCACCATAGAGCCATAAATAAGAAATAAACTAAAGCCATTTGATCACATTCTTCGGTTGAACAAAACTGTCGAGAAGCTTGTCCATCTACAGTTTCAACACACGTGCAATTATGAAAGACTTTTCCTGGAACGGTAGAATTTGGATTTACAAATTTTGCAATTTCATTTGGAGTCAAAGGACATCCAGCGTGACAGGGTGAATAAAAAACATTTCCTGCAGTGTCACAGACAGGAAACATTGGCATCTGAGCACATCCGCAATCTGACATGCATGAATAATTTAGAGAGATCTTTGAGTCCAGATTCTGCCCTAAGGCTGTCATAGTTGAATTACATCCAATGAAAACATTTACAAATGACAAAAAGGTAGCTACTCCACTACAAACTGCAACAAATCCAGCAGCCCGACGACCCTCCAGTTTAAATACTCTCATTGCTACAGTACCCAAAAAAACTCCAATTGCGACGGCTGCAATTCCAACTGGCTGCATATACATGCTAATTTTGTATTGGGGTAGTCCAAATTGAAGTTCAATATATTTGGGAAGGAATACATAGAATCCTTTAAATGCAAAAACATCACAAATTCTTCCAATCAAAGATCCAAAATAAACAGGTTGTCGAAGTACACTACCAATAGTTTTAAAAAAGTCAGCAGCTTTTGACTTAATACCTTTTGGCATAATTACGTGACCTTTACTATTTTTTCGCACATTCTTGTCAATAAAATTGAGAGGGGAGCCGGCTTTGGGAGTTGGGAAGAAGAAAAGAGCCAATGAAGGAAGCAAAAGGGCCGCTCCAACAATTAAAAATCCCATCCACCATCGACCTATCCATTCTGGATCAACCGGGGTTAACCCATAAGGTTCTATAAATATACAGCTTAAATTTTATATTCTTTTTTAAGGTTTGAACACTTACGCTCAAATCTGTAATAATATTTTTGTAATACTGTTCCAATCTGAAAGCCAAGAATAGGACCAACCATTCGAATCAAAAACATTCCAGCTTAACCGTGGCATTTTTTAAACTTTCAAAAAAGCGGTATTAAAAGCGTACCAAAATAGACTGGAAGATTATTTTTCTTAATATTATCATCAATTAAAGGTAATCCGAGGGCGAATGGCATAGTTCTTCCAATTCCAAGAATCAAAAGCCCAAAAAAGATCACAACTGTTGGGCCAATGTGCGCCATTTGGTCGTTTTTGCATGATCGCAAAGTGTGCTGAAATTTAAAAAAATATGTAAAAGTGGAGACAAAATTTTTGCAAATTTATACTTCAATTTTTTTGGAATTTATTTGTTGATTACAATATGCAAATGGACTTGTAATCAATAAACGGTTGGCTTTAAAATGTCCCTCTCCACATTGGGCATAATCTCCAAAAATAGTTTTGTTTTCAAATAATAAAACGTTTTTAAAAATACTGCAATTTTGATTGACATATAGGGAATCAGATGACGAAGAAAGTTCTAGAGAATCTGCCAAATCAGAAGTGGCATTTGTAAATTTTTCATTAAAAAGAAAATTAGAAGATGATATGAGAATGTTTGCGACGGCAATCAGAATGCACCCAAATCCAATCCATTTTGCCCGATTTTTCTTTCCCCCAAGGTAGGCTACAAAGACTACCACAGGAATGTATGCAAAATCTCCAGCTGACACCATTGTCCCCGAAAGTTTGGAAGGAAGCTGAAATTGTTTTTCTATAGATACTACCGCCGTTGTCATGTAAAATCCTCCTATCGATTCTAAAAAAAGATAAAAAAAAATACAGAAGAGAATAAAAAAATGGAAAGTTTACCCAAAAAATAAACTATCGTAAAAATGATAAAAAATGCCAGTACGTACTTATCAAGGGCTTGAAACTGTAGTTTTACCATTTTTTAAAATTTCTGTAATAATTTAAATAATCCAAAGTTTGGCAACACCAAATTTGCCGATAGATAAAATTATTTGCACACAACAAACTGTGGATTAAAATCAAACATTAAAATGCAAAATATTTTTAAAAGAGTCAAAAACTTTTTATGCCTTATCAGTTTTTCGTTCACAAGGATTCCTTGGTTTTTGATAATTTCAACTAATAATAGTTTTTTTATTACATACATTAGTTGTTCTTTTGATATGAAGTTTGAGGACAAACAAAGTCTTAAATGTCCTCAACCAAAAAATAATTTCCAAAAAAAGAAACGAAGGTAAACAAATTCAAGGGAAAAGTGCAAATTCTTTTGTAACTTTTTAAAAGCCATTTTTTGCCATTCTTTTAGATGATTTTAAACACTGAAAGCGTAATATTTTTTGCAAAAGTATTAGAAGTTTTTGATGAAGAAATTAATCATGTCATAAAAGCATAAAAGCGACAACACTTTTTCCTACCCAAGAGTTTTGGAGAAACAAAAATAGTGTATAACGATCTTTTTATTGAACCCGATAATCCTGTTTTTACTTTTAAAAAACAAAATTCTGCTATTGCTCCAACAAATTGTGTAAAATAAGATAGAAATCTGTTATTCGAAAACCTTGAGAAAAAACTACTTAAAAAGAATTTAAAAAATATGTGTTGTAAAATATTAAAAAAAAAGCTGAAAAGAACAAAAAAATGTGCCAATATTTCGCTTGATTTTTATGCGCTGGTAGTAATCAGCAGTTTTATTATAGCAAAATAAACATTACAAATATATATTTTTTTGATTATAAACAAAATAGATATATGTGTTTATAACTTGGAAAAGTACAATTAATTAAGAGCACAATACAAAAAAATGGCAAGATCTTTTTGGTGTTTCATGCCTTTATCTTCGGCCTTCCATTTTTTCCATCCTTCAGCATTTGTAATTTTAATGCCAGAAACTTTTTCATTGAGCAATACTTCAGACGGTTGAAATTCTGAACCCATTTGTCTGTAATTTTTTAATAATTTATATTTGTGCTCGACTGTTTATGAAAAACTCACTCTGGAATTGAGCGCTTTTTGAAAGATTTACTGTATGTTATATGATAGCTTAATTGTCTTTTAAATCGCTGAAGTTTATCTTGATAAACAAGCTGAGGTTCTCGAATTCCTAAAGCCGCGAATCGTAATTGTTTTAAGATGCCATTATTATCAATATCCATTGCGCAGTTGCAAACCTCTTCACTTGGTGGATCCTGTTTAAGCTTACGATATGCGTGCAATGCAGCAACCCACATTTCTTCCATATGAAACGCATGAGCAATTTTTTCAAGAGGACTTAGATTTTTTACGTCATAACTACTATCATCCATATGAGTTAAAACCTAAAAAAAAGTTATATCATTCTATTACATTTAAAAATATTATATTTAAGATTCCAACTTCATCTAAAATTTTCATTCCATCTGTATGAAAATGCTTTGAATCAGGGGTTGAGCGATCAGGAGCATACGGTAAAATTGGTTGATCGGATGTTAAATTCATATTAATTGTGGGAACTCGATTATTTTCAGTAACATTATGTTTAAATTTTTTCAAAACTCGAACAGAAATCGAGTGAATTGCATGTCCAGTTATTCCACCAAATTGGGATGTTGCGCCAGCTTCTTTGAGAATATCGGAGCATCGGCTTTGAAAATCATTTTGAGCATTTTCAGAATCAGGAGAAGTCAAAGTTTCAGCACTAACCATAGACAGAACAAAGAAAAATAAAAATAGCTTGATCTTAACCATGTCAATCTAAAAAAATATAGCGTTTTAACTTTTTCTTCTTCTTTTAAATATGAATTAAAAAACACCGCTCGAAAAAAAGATTAAAGGGGAGAAAAACGAAAATGATCCAAAAAATCATAAAGCAAAACAAATTGTTCGATCATCAGCCTGATAAAAAGTTTTTTCTCTGTTCACTCATTTTGCCTTTCTGCTTCCCCTTATTTTTAAAGTGCTTTTTGTGGACAAGAAATATTTGTAAACAACAAAATGTGGACTAATATCAAACAATAAAGTGCTTAAAAACAGTGGCAAAAGTATTCTCTTTCTTATCAATTTTTTTGTCCACAATCACTTGCTTTTCCCTTTTAATTGATACTTTTCTTTTGCTACAATCATTATTCCCTTTTTCTATGGTTGCTCATTGCTAAAATTTGAGGACAAAAAAAGGAATGTAAGTGTCCCCAAGCTAGGGTTGTTAATTTCTTGAAAAAATAACCTTTGAAATTTATTTAAAAACCAGTAATTTTAAAGCTTAAGTTTTGTCTTTTTTCGAATTAAAGCTTTGCGTTAAAAGTCAAAAGCAATCGAATTTTTAATTAATATAAAATTGTTTTTGTTCACTTAAAAAATCGCGAGAAATGAGGGTTGTTTTCATTTCACGTAAGAAATCAGGAAATTTCTCTTTAATATCCCAAATAATAGACGAAATGGATGGTTGTAATGGAAATCGAAAAATTCGTAGAAAGAAAGTGGAATACAAATTTTTTTGGAGTTTTTGTAATAAAGAAGATTTTGACACTTGGCTTAAACAATTAAGATCAGCGAAAAAGTGGCAGAAGTAAGTTATGTTGGATCTTATTTTAAATAATCACAGATGTTTAAGAAAAAATATTCGAAAAGATCGAAATCGAAAAGAATTCATTTGGTTCAATCACAATACTCTCCGAATGAAAAAGACTTGCGAGTACTCCAGATCTGAAAATGGATTTTGTGAAGCTCGAATGAAGGTACCCACCAGAGCAGATAGAGAAAACCGGTATATCCTTGAACTAAATGAAGACGGGTGTGAACATTTTCTGTCAGAATTCTATCCTACGGTGCTTTTATTTTTCGCCATTTTAAAATAATATTTTAAGTTCTAGTTTCGCAAATTAATTATAAAAGAACATGATGGATGGGAACACCTAGAAGTTCCCAAAAATGCTGATCTTTCTAATTTCTATCCCTCATCGAGTGCTCAGCCTAGGGTTGTTAAATTTCCGGAAAATCAGAAAAAAATATTAAAATTTGATTTCACTCTTAAAATTGTAATGCAAACAATGGTTTTCTTTGCTGGGAAGCCACATCGAATCGAAAGGGAAATTTCATGAAATTTTTCGTTATTTTTCGTAACTTTTTTCCTTTGTTCTTTTACTACGAAAAATTATGAAAAACGGTTTTTTCAGATGGCGACGAAAAACATTTTGCCAGCTATTGTCTTATAAAATTTCCCTTTTTAAAACAAAAAATTCGATGTGTTGCCTGATAAAAATTTTTTTCGGGCGAGACTCGCCCTCTAGTAATTTCACAATTTTTTAAAGGAGATGCGTCTTTTGTTCATTTTTCGATTTCATAAAAGAAATTGTGAAAGCGTAATAGCCACACTTTTATTCTCTGAGAGAATAAAAGTGTGGCGTTCTTCAAGAGAAAACCCTGATTTTCGATCTATTACGCTTTCGCAATTTTTTTTATGAAATCGAAAAATGAACAAATGACGCATCTCCTTTAAACTATAAAACTTTATACTTGTAGATGTATAAATGTTTATACATCCACAATTTACCGAGAATTTCCTTTTAACAACCCTGGTCAGCCTATAACATTAAGTGATACAGATGTATGGGAAGATCTCGCTAATCGGTTTATGGAGGCTGCAAAAATATATCCTAGTAGAACGCTAACAATATCTCAGCTTCAACGTAAGTTATTGTTTAAATTCAAGCACTAAAATAAATATTTTAAGCTATGCCTCCATCTATCGTTTATATATCTGAATATAATGGACAGATTGATTGGGGGCTCCTGGAAGCTAATACACAGTTACAAATGATATTTGCAAAATGCACAGCGGGAAGAACTAGAGACGCCGAATTCTTAAACAACTTTCGTGCATTGATTTCAATGAGACTTCCTCAATTGGGAGTTTCTCATTATTTTCTTGGTGGTTTAAATTCTCCCACAGCAGAAGAGCAATTTGAAACAGTTAATCAAGTACTTGATGAAGTTGGATTTAACAAGCGAAAGGATTTATTTGCTATTATTATCCAAACAGATGAGTTTTTTTAATGTTAAAGTAGAGTTGGGCTTTGCTAAATATTTACGAAAAGGCTCTGGCAAATTGTTTGAATGACTGATAAACAGCTTTTGTTACAGTTTTTTTTCGAAATTTTTCAAAGAAAAAAAACGCAAAAAATAAGTCGCTCTTTTTACTTTTTATAAAAGAAGCCGAGTCAAACCTCCATAGGGTTATGCTACTGCGCAACAAAAACAGCTAAGCCAGTGTACTGTACAGCTATGTGTGATAGCAAAAAAGTAGAGATTTTATGAAACAACTGAAACAACTGGAGATCAAAAATTATTTTTTTTAAATGAAAGTTAGTCAGAACAAATAAAAATTCAATTTTTACTGAAAAAAATTTTAAATTTTGGATTCTGAGTCGAGTACATTTCTGATGCTAGCGTATTCAAGAGGGATAGTTTTGTCAAAAAAAAAAGCTATAGATTGGTATACTATATACCATTAACTACAAAAAAAAACTCCCTGCACGGCTGCGCAATTTTTAATTAGCAGTAATCGAACTGGGTTTGCCACCTGATCCCAATGGTCAAAAACCTAGGATTTCGAGAGATTTTAAAAAATAGATTTTTTCCGCATTCTCAAAGTTTACAACCTATGCCAGCAACGTAAATAAAGTTGAAGACCGAAATCACAAAAAAATTTTGACGCCTGGCCTTTTAAATATTTACGCAGAGAAGAATGCCTTGTAAAATGTCCGCCTAATTATTCAGGATTTAATTAAAATCAAATTTTTAGAACACAACTCTGATTTTGCACCATTGTCTTTTACTGCGAAGTTGATCAAATTCATTAGTTTACTTCGCAAAGCTGATTTTATGCGCCCAATCATTTATTGCAATAATAATTCATGGGATACTCTAATTGATCACAGTGATGTAAATGCAGAAGAACAATTTAGTAAATTACCACTTTGGATTGCACATTTTGTGGAAAAAGAGGCCATCAATTACCCTGAAACATGGAAATCAAGGGGTATCCCTTGGTGGATGTGGAATTATACACATACCGGATCATTGAGTGGCATTATTAATCATGTTAAGTTTAATAGGCGAAATGAATTGTATTTTATCAATGATGAAAATTTTCATAGTAATATTTAACGTGTCATATATTTTCAGCTACTGCTTATATATTTTGTGTTATTTTAAAATTAAAATAGTTTTCTTTTTTCTTTATTTCATTATGCAAATTTTTTTGACACCTAATAACAGATAATAAAACAAAATATGAATAGCGATGTGCTTGGATTTTTCAAAGTTCTTAGATCGCGCTAATTTTGGTCTTAAAAGATAGAGCTCATCCATACGATGGATAAATAAAAAAGAAAATAATAGAAAATAATTGTTTTTAGTATTAAATTACTGTTTAAATTTTGTTAAAAATGTGAAAATCTTCGGACAAAAAAAATTTGACTTTGCTCCATAAACACCCTTTATCTATGCAATAAAACGCGCGAAATTCAAAAAGTGTACAGTTTGCGATGGTGAAAATTCTACCGTTAAGTTAGGATTCTTGCAAATATATTAATAATTTTAACACAGTAGCATTAAAAATGCTATGGAAATTCATGACTAAACAAGAAAAATTTTTTTTTATCAATTTTAAGCTTGAAAAATCAGTTTTTCTGATAAATTTTTTAAACGCGTTACGGCGGCAAAAATTGAGCATACCTATCAGATGCAGAATTTAATTCTGCATTGAATGGATATTAGATATGTAATAAATTCGATTGAACACACACCTAAAATCGAAAAAAACGCATTTTCGATGGGTCTCGCAGGGAAAATTTCGTCCAAATTTTATATGTTCAGAATCTACGCAAAAAACTGCATAATATAGGAATAATAATTAAAAAAAAAGAATAACTGTTCCGGGTTTAAAAATCGCCACCATTTCTGGTAAAAATTGTCCGAATTTTTTAATGAAGAAAAGTGCGTTGGCGTTATGTTCTAGCACATCGCTACCCTCATTCTATGGTGTTCACAACTCTTTGTCAAAAAAATTTGGAGTTCCCGGTTTTTTGTCATACAAAACATTTTGCCAAACATGAAATGTACACTTAATCAGACATCAAAACTGCACTTAAATTATGTTTTCAGATAAATTCCTTGAAAACTGATACCCTATGCAATTTTTTACACATGGATCAATCAAATGATAACATCCTTTACGGTGATAATGAAAGCATTTCACTTTGTAATGTAAATTATGCTGAAGCAATTTGTGATAATGGTTTGCGGCTAATTACTGCTAAAAATTCAAAACCTATTAAACAAATTTGTTTTGAACATCGTTCGAATATGATTGCTGTTCTCGATCGAGATGGTCTCATTTTAATTACGTCAATGATTAATAAGTAATAAAACATTTTTAAAAATGATAAAAAATTAAATTATTTAGGAGAACAATTTCGCATGGATATTTTAAAAATGCCATTGCAATTGCACTTTTGCCACATGGTCAAAAACTTTTAATTGCTGAAATGAATTCAATTGCAGTATATCATGTTTTGTTTCATGAATTACTTAAAGGAGAAACAATATGGGAAGAAAAAGTTGAAGCCGTAAGTATTTATTAAATGGAGTTTCCACGTTCGAACAAATAATTTTAACCAAATTTTTTTTACCACGAAAAAATTTACCTTAGAATAAAAATGCATTTAAAAAATTTGTTCTTAAAAAATTTTTTTTAGCAAAAACGATTCAAAATTTTGTGCCACTTTTTGTTTCTAAAGTTTGGAATTAATTTGTTTAAGGATGTGCACCGTTTTTTCATAGTTGTGCAATAAAGATGATTTTGGCACCAAAAAATGTAGAATCTTAATATTAATACGAATTAGTAAAAAAATTATTAGGTAAAGTGCTGATAAAAATGATAACTGATAAAGAAAAAATGAAACTACCGTAATCTTTTTATCCGAATTTTTTGCCTCTTCATTACCCAATTTGAAACTGTGCCTATCAGATGCAGAATTTTTTTCTGAGTCAGATAAAATAAAAATTAAATGCTCGAAAGTGAGCGGTCAACACTTTATTATAGAAAAAAAAAGTCGCATATTGTCCATGCACGTCTCTATAATTTGTTTTTAGAAAATTTCAAAAAAAATCTTCAACACCGAAAATTTCGAAACATAATTTTCACAAATTCATCAAAAAAGAGATTGAAAAATTTTTCTAAACTTTAATTTCCTAAAAAACACAAAAAAAATTTAGTACGAAATTTTTTAGAATGAAATTTAAAAATATTGTATTTTTTTATTTATAATTTTAGTTAGTACAAAATCAAACATCTGATAAAATAGCAATTGCAAATTCTTCCTCCCTTACAGTAATTTCTGCCGAAGATTTTACCCAACACTTTCAAATAACATTAGAATCAAATCAAAATATTATCACTCTAAAATGGTCAACAAAAAGTGATTATATTGGAATTATTGCAAATAAGGATACCATTTATCTCATTGATGCAAATGAAGGAAAAATTTTATGGTTTCATGAATATAAACTTCGATTCTTTGTTGATATTGCTTTAGATGGAAATATAATATTTGCGCTGGGAAATAAATTTACAGTTGCAAGATTTTTGGATAAAAAAGAATTAGATCCAATGAATGTTCACTTTGAAGGGGTTTCATTTAATAGCACTTCAACAACCGTTATTACAACTTCAGATGCATATTATTATGGAACTAAAATGGGAACTTTGTTAAAAGCAAATGCAGAAAATAATGTTCAACAAATTAAAATGGGTGATATTAAAGGAATTTCTGCGGTAAGTAATTTTTTGTAGAAAATGAAACACAAAATACGCTTATCAAAAAAGTATCTTAATTAAATGTTTAAAAATATAAACTTAAAATTTTAATTAACTTGTTTTGTTTTTGGCATTTTTAAATTGCAAAAAATGTACCTAAACATAGTGTTCTGTTTGTTGTGCTTTAAAAATGGTCTTCTGAAAGCCAGAACTTTTTCACCAGGTCAGATAAAAATTTGTGTCTTTGCATTTTGCTCGTCTCATCGACTGTTAAAAGTTTGAAAAATGCAAGTTTACTCTTCGAGACCAAAAAACATTGGGAAAGAACCCGATTGTCAGGTTCATGACATTTCGAAAAAAAACGTTAAAAATGAAAAATGTATCAAATCATCTGCTCCCTTTAAACTGCATTTCATTATGGGAAATTTCGATATTTTAATTAATTTTTTAATTTCTGCAATTTTTAAATTTTAATTTTAAATTTTAAAAAAAAATGCAGTACCACCAGCAAATAAAATTCCATTTTACTAGTTTACATATTTGTTGGTGGATCAAAAATTAATAGTATATTATTAATTTTTGATGCACCGACAAAACATTGTTTTTTTTGTGGCTAAACCTGGAAATCAGGTATTCAATAAAAAGGCTTTTTTTGGTGTTTTTAGTATCTCTCATGAACAAAAATTTTGTTCTCTAAAATTCCTGATTTTTAAGAGTTATCGTTTAAGCATTTTTATATTGAAAAACAGGAATTTTTCTGTAACAATAATTCTTAAATTTTAATATTGCATTTTGTTTGTTAAATTTGTAAAATTTAAATAAAAGTTTTAGATGATTTGGGTTGCAAGTAAAAATATAATCCTTACTGGACACGACGACGGAAATCTGATGATTTTGGACTTAAACACCGAGAATCAATCAAAACCAACAAATTTCAACCCTGATTTTGAGAACATTGTTTTATGCCGAATTAATACTGTAGAAAAAAATGTTTGTTCATTTTTTGAGAAATTTTTGAAACATTTTTTTAAAATTGCTTTAGAAATTTCTTGCAAAAGAATTTGAAGTTGAAAGAAATTTAATTCGAAAACAAGCAAAGAGAATTTTCGAAGAATTTAAAGATAAAAAGGAAAAAGAAATCAAAGAATTAAATGAAACATTAGAAACAAATATGAAAGCAATGAAAGAAAAGATTAAGGTATTTTTAGATTTTAGTTTTAATGTTAATAATTCAAAGAGAGTTTCCACGTTTGGGCACGTTGGAATCAGTTCCACTCTTTTTGTTCAATCAAAAAATGGGTTGGCATTGTGTTCTTTTAGTTTATATTTTTTTGTTAAAAAAACGAAAAAACGAGCAATATCTTTAACAACTGTACCTGATCTTTTATTAACTTTTCATGCTTTTTTAATATCAATATTATTAATCAGCATAAAATTCTGAGTGTGATAGCAGAGAGTTTTGAAAAAAATGTATGTAAAAACTAATATGAGATCAGGCACAGTCGTAAAAGATAATGCTCATTTTTTCATTTTTCTAACAAAAAAAAAGAAAATAAATTTTTTTTTCAAAATTTTTGACGGGGGAGTACGTGAAAATCGAAAATTTCTTTTCTCTGAATAATTTCATATAAACATCATATTTTTGTTATTTAAGAAACCGCAATCCGTTTTTTGATAACTTTAACAGTATAAATTTTCCAGCCAAAAGAAAACCGGGGAATTTTTTGAACTATATATAAAAATTATTTTTGACTCTTAAAATAATATTTCGTTGCATTTATTTCAACTAAATTGTATGTTATTCCAATTTGATAATGGTTTTAAAAATATTTTATTTTAAATTTTTGAAAAATGATGCATTATCATTTAATGGCATTCACCCCATTCTTGCCCTATACGAACAAAACATATTTGTCCTTTTGGACAATCAGCAGTACACTTGCATAGACTAAGCTGCATAGGTTCCGGATGAACAATTTCTTCTTGTCGTCCATTGCTATCCTTGTCAAGAACCTAAAATGTTTTCATATCTAATTTAAAAAATTTTTTGAATAATATAAAAACTTACAAAAGCGTCCCCAACAAAAATTGCAGCAAACAAAAAAAGGAGCGCAAAAACGTGAAGTTTCATTTTTAGTGCTTTTTTCACTAAATGGTACCTTTTCAAGAAGTTGAAATTTGTTAAATAGGATAAAAAGGCAGACGGCGCTAATGCTTTGAATAATAACTTTTAATGTAAATTGCATTTATACGTCTAGCGAGCTTTTAAGAAAACTGCAAAACAATTTTTTTGCACTTTTGTTTCTTTTGTAAAAAGTTTTTTTGCAGAATTTTAGGATTTTTTTTACAGTTTTTCCATGCACTTGTTTTAGTTTTTTTGCTTTTAAAAACTGGATTTTTATTCAAAAAAAACTCTATTAATGCCGGCAAAATTGGAGTTTTTTTTATGAAAAATGCTTTCGAGGCAAAAATAATTAAACTTTTTTTGTAATATATAATTCATCAAAGTGTTTGGTACATGTTTTATGTTTTACAATCCTGTAAAAAGTTTTGATAAGATAAAATAATGTCAATAAAATAATAAATCCTTAAATTTACAAACAAAATCGTTACAAAGAAAACAAAAATTCAAAAAAATTGCTTTACAGTTTTCCTAAAAACTCGCTAGAAACATAAATGCAATGATTTGATTTTAATCAATATTTTCTTAACACGAAAAAATTTACCTTAGACAAAAAATGCGTTTATGATGCAAATAAATTTTGTGGAATGAATCTTTTTAAATGCATTTTCATTCTAAGGTAAATTTTTTCGTGCTAAGAAAACATTAATTAAAACTATTTGTATGAACATTGACATTCCCTTTAATGCTATTATAGATTATGGAAAACAAATTTGAAGCAAGTGAAGCAGCAAAAGAAGAAATAATTTCAAAGTTGAAAGCAGATTTTAAAAGTGAAATCAATGAACAAAAATTATTTTATGAAAATATGATTAATGATCAAATAAAGTATGTTTACAGAGTTGAAAGATACATTAAATTTGCTTCAAAATTAAAAAGTAGCAAAATTTGTTTAAAAAAAATAATTTTAGAGCTTCATTAGAAAAGGATGAAACAAATACAAAATGTATGGAAATGGTACAAAAAATGCATAAAAAAGATTTTGAAAAATTACAAAATGAATGGGAAACAAAAGAAAAAGAATTATTAAAAGAAATTGCAAGAAATAAAAGCAATACTGAAAAAGTTAGTTTTATTAAAGATTCTGTCGTTGAAATTAAAGGGAGCGGATGGTTTTGATAAATTTTTTGTTTTTAACGTTTTTTTCGAAATGGGATAAACCTGACAATCACGGTTTTTTTCTATTGTGCTTTTGCCTGATTTTCAGGTTCAAACCATTTCAAAAAAAATGTTAAAATTGAAAAATGTATCCAACAAGTCCTATACAATCGAAATTACGGTTTTTCAGTATTCCGATTTCTGACAGCAAAAATTACTTCGGTATTTCGATTTCAGTCTTTTTTTCCATCGAAAATCCGAAATCGAAATAGTATTTTTTAATATTGTTAATTGATAATCTTTACTCCAAAAATATATTTATTTTGTCATTTCAAAACTCAAATTAAATAAACGAATGGCTAATTCAAAAAATTTTTCCTTTTGTAAAAAAATTGAAAAACTTTTCGACTTCGATTTCGGAATCGACAAAATGCCGAAATCGAAATTCCGGTTTTTTGATTTTTGGCATAAAAATTATTTTGATTTCGGTAAACTTTGGTATCTATCTGTCGGTTCCCTTTAAAGGGAGTTTCCACGTTTAAACAAATGATTTTAACTAATGTTTTCTTAACACGAAAATTTTTTATCTTAGTATGAAAACGCGTTTATGATGCAAATACATTTTTTCGTGATAAGACAATATTGGTTAAAATCATTTGTTTGAATGTTGAAACCTCCTTTGAAGGCACAATTTAAATCTAACAAAAAACTCAAAATTTTAGGTCCGCAAAAAATTATTTGAATCAGAATCTCTTCGAAAAATGACAATTCAACAAATTTCTGATGAAGAAAAAAAATTTTATCAAACACTTCGAAGCTTGAAACAAAGGCACGAAGAAGAACAAAAACAATTTGCTGCAACCATTAAAGATTTAAAAGCTACCGTATGCTTTAAGATTAAACGATTTCAACAAAAATATTGTAAAAATTTTTTAGATTCTTATAATTGAAAATGAAAAAGGTGCCGAAGTTCAAAATGTTCGACAACAAAAGATCCGATTGGAAGCATTGAGTGATGAATTGGCAGAAAATCAAAATTTATTTGATGAAAAAAATTCTTTAATTGAAAAGGTATCATTTTTAAAATAATTTAGTTGCTTATTAAAATGTTGTTTAATTTTAGCAACAAGAACAAATAACAAAATTAGAAAGTGAAGCAGTAAAATTGAATAAACAAGTTCAAAAATTAAATCAAAAAACAACAATTATTTCGAAAGATATTGAACATGAAAAACTGATGGTGAGTTTTAATTTTTTTAATTGGAAATATGCAAATTTTAATTTTAAATTTGCATATTTCAAGTTTTTTTAAAAATTGAGTTTTTTAAAAATTTGTTCTCCCATTTTTAGCGCCGAAATGCCGATTCTCGGTTAAAAGCCTTTGAAGCAATGGTTGAAGCAATGAGTTTAGAAATATATGATTCAAAAAAATTGGAGAAAAATGCTTTAGCAATGTTAGCATTTTTTAAATCACCAAATCAATTACTTCATCGTTCAAAGTCACATGTAATTACAAGAATTAAAAAACCTTAAATTTTTTTCGATTTGTTATTTTTAGACTTTTTTGTAATTATGCCAAAATGAACAACAAATAATTTTTAAAAAATAAATTATTATGTTTTAACTTTCAATTTTTGTGTGTTATCGGATATGAATTAATAATCCGCAAGAAAAGTTTTAAAACGAAATAAAAAATGTATCATTTAAAAGAAATTCTCCACAAAATTACCACTTTTAACATTTAATCGATTTTCCAAACAATTGCACGCAGTTCGTGAATGACAAACTTTAAATAAAAAAAGGTATAAAAAAGCAATGCGAAAAAAATGTTTTTTTCTCTTTGCTTTTGATTATCCACTATCTTTTTTCTTTTTTTCTGATAAAAATAAAAAGAAGAAAAACTTCATTTTGTTCATGCATTTCTTTTTAACATGAGAAAGAAAACAACAAATAATTTTTTGAATATTTCGACTAATATTTCCGCAAAAAACTCCTTTAATTGCATGCTTACTTTACGAACTTCGAATTAATTTAAAACATTATTTCAGCAGAATGGATTTTATTGAACAAATTTAAAACTGTTATAATTTCAATAGAAAACAGTAATTAAAGAAAAAAGTGCAAAGCTTGGCCAAAATGTAAATACTACTGAATTTGCGAATTTTAAAAAAATTAAAACTTTTTTGTTTGGCAAAGTAATTTTCAAGATCCCTTTTTTAAAACAATTAAATCTGACATATATATCACGTCCAGTTTTATTGACAAAAAAAGGAAATTGCAAGAAATTATGAAAGTTAACGCTTTCGAAAGCGTTAACTTTCATAATTTAAAAAAAAATGGTTTTTTGGTCTCGAAGCGCATATTTTCTTAGTTTTCTTAGAAAATTTTTCTAGAAATTTTTAATTTTTTTTCATTGTCAAAAAAATTGGATGTGAATTTTTTATTGCTACTTCAGTTTTTATTTTTTTGTTGAATAATTTGCATAAAAATTTTTGAACGTAATTTTTTGTGTAGCTACGTAAATAAACGAAAAATACTTGCAAAAGTTTTTTCACTTTTTACTTTCGTGTAATATTTTACTTGCATCTCTGATAATTCAACATTAAATATTGAACACAAATTATTTCACCATGTCAAAGGCACTTTTAAATATGCCAAATAGGTTACAACAAAGAATTGTAAGTTTTTTATTGTTATTTTTACGTATTATAAATTTTTTTAGATTGGAACAACAATAAATTATATTTTATTTGAACAAAAGAAGAGCGTTGGATTTATTACACAAGAAGTTATTGAAGAACTTTTTAAAGAGTTTACTGGTGTTTCATTGAATGTATGTTTAAACTTTAAAACAGCTTTAAAGAACCTTTATTTTCAGGATGCTTGCGAAAAGATTGATACAACATTTAAAGATTTTGTTGATTTACATTTTTCATCAGCATTTAAAAATTGTCATCCACATGGTCTTGCTAGGAATGAAGTTGTAAATAAATCTATACTTTCATTTGATAGCTTTGGAGGTTTTGGAGTTCAAGCTGCTGCTTTTGATGCTGTTGTTTCATCTCTACCAACTGCAATTGGAAATAATGCTGCTGCAAATACACCTTTAACAACTCAAATTGATGCTGCTGCTGGAGACGGTAAAATTTTTTTCCCTGATATTTATATATATTTTTTTTTTCAGCAGCAACTTCTCCATTAAAATTAGAGCCAACAAAACTTTTTTGGTCAAAACCTGATGGAATCCAAAATATTTCACTCCTTAATCAAACAACCGAACATCAAGCAATTAAAGTTAAATGTTCTGATAATGATGTTTATCGAGTTTCTCCTGTACGAGCAATTATTGAACCTGGAAAAAAATTAAATATTGAAATTCAACGTCAAAATGGTTCAAATAAAGATGCTAGAATTTTTATTGTTTATTCTCCTGCTGGAAATGAAGAAAATCCAAAGAATGTTTTTAAATCTGATATGAAATATCCAATGATTGTTCTTTCTTTACTTTTTTCAACAAAGCAAACTGCAGAATAGCAATGTTTTTAATGTATGTATGTACTTTTTATGTTTTTTGTTGATAGAATAAAAGTGATATAGGTTTTTTAAATAAAAATTCTACTTTTTTAAGGAGGCAGACGGATTAATGCATTTTTTTGAAAAAGAAAACATGGAAATTTCCAGAAAACATTATTTTTTTTTCTGCAGAAGATATGTTAATACATGATACTTTGCTTTTTTCAAACCACAACAAAAAAAGTTTAAACAAAACCTTTGTTAAAATTTTTTCCACCCTTTTACATTTTTCGATGGGTATCTTTTGAAGTTTCACGAGATTGTTTTGGTCGATGTGAATAAAGAAAAAAGAAGACGATTTCAAAACTTTTGTAAAAAATTTTATATTTTGCCTAACATTTGGCGCGAAAAATACATAGCAAGCTGACACAGTAAAGATAAAAAAAGAGCGCGCAATGGAAAAAGGCTACTTTAGCAAAAATAAAAAAAACATTGCCATTTTTAAATAAACCGATTCATTGAACGTTTGCTCTTAAAATTTTATTTTTTTAATTAAAAAAAGTTTCGGTCGCTAAAAATTGCAAACCATGATAAAGATTATTTTTTATATGTTTCAAGTGATAACAAAAATAATCAATCTGAATGGGATAAAATTGCCTATATTTTAATAAAATATAAATGTGTACGAGATAAGAAAGATTTTATATTTTCTGGTACTGAAGATTATAAAATGAAACATATAAAAAATAATCTTTATCATGGTTTGCAATTTTCAGCGACCGAAACTTTTTTTAATTAAAAAAATAAAATTTTAAGAGCAAACGTTCAATGAATCGGTTTATTTAAAAATGGCAATGTTTTTTTTATTTTTGCTAAAGTAGCCTTTTTCCATTGCGCGCTCTTTTTTTATCTTTACTGTGTCAGCTTGCTATGTATTTTTCGCGCCAAATGTTAGGCAAAATATAAAATTTTTTACAAAAGTTTTGAAATCGTCTTCTTTTTTCTTTATTCACATCGACCAAAACAATCTCGTGAAACTTCAAAAGATACCCATCGAAAAATGTAAAAGGGTGGAAAAAATTTTAACAAAGGTTTTGTTTAAACTTTTTTTGTTGTGGTTTGAAAAAGCAAAGTATCATTTTTTTTTCATTTTCGTGCATTTTTACGGCATCAAATGATGTCTGCCATTATGTTGTTATAGAACAAAGAAAAAATATTTCAACAGATGTGTAAAAGTTTTTTCTTTCTTTGATGGTAAAAATATCGCAATGTGCAAAAAAACGAAGAAAGGCGTTTGAAAGAAAAAGTTTGCTATTTTTGCTTTTCAAGTAGCAGACTTTTTTGCTCTCAGGTGTTGATCTGTTTCTTTTTTTGCCTTTTTTCCAAATTTTTTTGAACTTCCTTTTGTGCTCACTTATTAATGCTGCTGCTGCTGCTAAAATACAGCCCTTATGTCTCCCTTTTTTTGATCGCGTTTTTCATTTTATAAAATAGTGTTCATTTTTTATTGTTCTAATTTTTTCTGCTTCATTTTAGTTTTTTCATTTACTGATGTCCCTCTCCCCTGATTCAAACCCTAAACTCGATGATGCCCCTCCTTTAATAATGGGTCCTGATGGCATTTTGAGAATTGGAAGTACCTTTTATGAAGCCATTGCAGCGTTGAGCAAAAAAAACGAAGAAAAACGTTTGAAAGAAAAAGTTTGCCATTTTTAACATAATCGACCAGACAATTTCTTCGTTGATGATTTAAAAAACTTTCATTTTTAGATTTACAAAAAGATGGAGGTTACGGTTGCTAAAAATTGCAACTGCAAAAATGAAGATTTTTTTATGTATGTTTCAAGTGATCATGAAATTGAAAATACAGGAGTTTTTCCACAACCAGAATGTGGAAAAATTGCCGTTAATTATATTTCTTTTGATTGTAAATGTGTTCGACTCAAGTGCGAATATGATGGATCAAATACCAATGATTATCAATTTATTAAATTAAAAATCAAAAAAACTATTCAAAAACAATGCGGAAAGCTTAAAGGGGTTATTTTTGATCTTTTTGATTCATATCCTTCTAAGAAAAGATGTTATTTTTGTGTTTCTTGGAAAATATTTTGTGAGGAAATTGGAGTTCCATATCAATTTATTAATACTTCAACTTTAAAAGTTACTTCAATTTTATTTGGTGCAAAAAAGAAATTGGAAAATACTTCAACTTTTGATTTTGGCAAGAATGCATTGACTTTAGTTCGTATTAAAAAGGGTAATAAAGATGATCTATGGGATCCAAATATATTTCATCTTGAACCAACTTCTGATGGATTATTTATTAAAATGAAAGATATCTTAGATTTGGAAACCGATGATAGCGATTTCAAACTGCTTGTTTTGTCTGACAAAAAATTTGCAAATATTATTATTTCACTTGATGATCTTTCTAAAATGAAAGATTTTCAAAATATTTTGAAACCATCAAAAATTATTGCAGTAATTGATAAATATTCAAATTATATTATTGATGCTCTCAAAACTATCATTATTAGCTTCTATAATGTTGGAAATACACTCAAAATTGTGCCATATTTTGAAGCTGATCTTTGGATTATTAAAAAACAAAATTGTTTTAATTTTGAAGGGAATTTTGAAATTAAATGTTTAAAAAATGAAAAAACAAAATTGCCATTTTCCAAAGCCGTAGATATTTATGTCGGTTTTAAACAAAGTGTTAGCGTAAGTTTGTTATATTTAAAATTTTAATTTCGTTTAAATATTTTTAAATTTTAGGTGAATATTTTTAGCGGTAAAACTTTGGAAATCATGGAAATTCATGATTTGTCCGAATTTGAAGGATCCTATATTCGATTATCTTTATCAATCAATGCCAATGGATTTTATAATTTGAATATTCAAAAACTTGAATGTTCTATGCCTTTATTACAACAAAGTGCTGATAAAGAGGCACATGTTCAGATGCGTTTGAAAAATGAAGATATTGGAATTCAAGCTTTATTTGATGGATATTGTTTCGTATACTGTAAGTTTTTCCTTTTTACAGCTAAATAAATGGTTTTGAAGTTTAAACTGAAATCCGATTTAATCTGTTGAAGGAAGTGTTGAAGGCAAGCAAAATGCGCACACTGGCGACGCACTGTCGCACGAAAACGACGGGGAACGAACGTTTGTAAAAATTCATCAGTTAAAGCGCAGTGAATGATTGACAGCAAAAAACATTTGCATTTTCCATCGTTGCTTTGTTTCGTGTTCGAACCACTTATGACGAATCAAGCAAAATTCAATTTTGTTTGTCGACGAGAATTCCTTTAACATAGTTTGATTTTTTTTTACCTTTTCATCCAAAATTTGTTTAAAGTCTCTGGCAAACAGCGAAATGACTCGGCCTTTTTCATCCCTTCCCTTTTCCTCCGGAGGTTCTGAAATTTCCCCCTTCCCCTCCCCCGAACCCCGGGGGAGGGGAAAAAGGGGACCCCCGGGGGACAAAAGGGGATCTCGGCACCTTTGATGTTACAAAATCTCCCCCTTTCCCCCGCCCTTTCCCCTCCATTTTTAAAATCTTCCACTTTCCCCTCCCCTTTCCCCCTCTAAAGGGGAGGGCGGGGACCCTCGGGGCGGGGGCGTCATTTCACTGCTGGCAAATATTTTTTTTAGATGATTTTGATAAACCTTCATACATTAGCTTTTTCAATGAAGGTTTTCCAGTAATTGGTGTAGCTGCAAAAAAATTAGCTCTTCAACATCCATCTTTTGTCGTTTATGGTACGTTTAATATTTTAATCACCTGTTTAATATAATTACTTTTTTTAGATATTTTAAATCTTGCAAGAATGGCAAATGAAGGGAATATTAAAATTAATCCAAAATGGGGATTTAAAGTTGAAAAAGATTCAAATGGAATTTTTCAAATTATTTTTGATACTTGGCGTGGAAAACGTAAAGCAACCCCACAATTTTTATTAGCAATTTTAATTAATCATACATTGAATGCTGCAAAAAAATTTCTCGGATTTCGACCTACAGTTTTCAATATTCATATTTATGATGATTTCAAAAGTGCTGAAAAAGCTGTAATTCAAGCTTTAGAAATTTTGGATGTTTTTTATTCTGTTAAAAGTGTTCCTGAAAAAAAGTTTATTCGAGTTGAAAAGAAAATTCTTCGATAAAAAATGCATTTTAAGGGAAGGGAACCATAGTGAATGGAGAAAAAATATTTTGTAAAATTTTTTCGAAATTTCTTTTGCCAAAATTCTTATATTTTTTCCGTCTCTTTTTTTGTTTCTCAGTTTGATATGTTTTTTTGTTATTAGTGTTTTTTTATTCAAAATAAAATCAAAAAAAAATCGCGTTTGTTTAATTTTTACATAATTTTAATTTCACAGAAGCCGAATGTTAAAACTGCAATTTTTCCTTACACCTGACCTTTAAAAACTTTTTAAGAATTATGGATTAAAACTAGGCAGTGGCGTCATAAAAAAAATCAAGAGAAAAAATAAAAAAAAGGCGCAACACTATGGCCATGGAAAAGAAACCAAAGAGATGCTCTCTATTTAAAAAATTGCACTATATGGCCATGCAGACAACCAAAGAAAAAAACTTTTTTTTGCGGCCAAAAATTAAAGTGCTCGTCGGAGGTTCTTTATAACTTTTTTAAATATTATTTTTTTTAAAAATTTGACAACACCATCGAATTTCTCATACCCAAAATTAGTAGAAAAATATAAAATTTTTAATGAAAGTGAAAAAAATTTTTACGACGCCGGTACCTAATTAAAACTCGTTGATCTCTCATTTTTTATTGCAAATTGACACACTGATTTTTAAAAGTCTGCTGCCTGCATTCCTTTCTTTGTATGCTTCAACAGAGCTCTAAATTTTTTTTTTCTTAGCTGCTTTGTTGTTTGTCCGTTTTCTCTATTCTTTTTAAATTTTTTTCTTGGAAAAGTTTTACAAATGGTATTCTGCGTATTTTAAAAAGAATATAATTGATTTTGTTTGTTTAGCTTTTTTTCATTTTACTGTTATTTTTTTGATCAAATAAATGTTTAAAAAAATAAATTTTGTTTTTATTCATTTTTGCCATTGATTTTGCCAGAAAAGTTTCTCCTCAAAAAACTCAATAAATTACCTTTTTCACTCTAAAAAAATTAACCGATTTATTTTTTTATAGTATCCCAAAAACTATGTTAAAATTCTTTCAAACTTCTGAAATTCGTCCAAATTTACA
>CABFKP010007553.1:0-10064 GCA_901779475.1 Panagrolaimus davidi
TGATTTCTAACAATCATTTGTTTTCAATTTTAAAGAAAAGCAAAATTTTAAATCTAAGAACCTTTTTACATCTAAATAGAGCCGAAATGAGCTTGTGCGAAATCGTAAAAATAACTTTAATACCAACAACTATTGAAATGAATTTATTGAGGGCAATAAAAGATGATTAAAAAATAGCAATATTTATCACATTACATTTCTTTAAAATTGCTTTAATTAATCTTAAACCAATTCAAGGCGGGAATTGCATAAATCAAAAATAACGAAAAATTAATCCAATAAAAAAAATTTAGTTAAAAGAATATTGTTTGTTTCTATTCACTAAAAAACTTACTTTTAACTGATTTTCTATTAACTAGTAAAAGAGGTTTTATTGGTTCAATTGCAAAAGGTGCTTCAGATGGTATTGATACGGCTATTGAAATTGATTGTGGAAGTAATACTCGTAGCGAAGTTTTGGGTGGTGTTGCTGCTGTTCCGGTTAGATTAATTGCTGGTACTGCTGTTGGAGCTGCAAAAGGTGTTGGAAGTGTTTTTGAAACTATTTTTTCATAAAACGTTTTTTGTTCTAATATACATCGTTGTTTTTTTTTTGAATAAAAATGATATTGTAATTTTGTTTCAATTGTTTAAAAGCTGAAGGGGTTACGGTATCTCGCAAAAAAAGTTATCTATTTAAAAAATTTGCATGATAGTTTTTAGTTTTGTTTTTGGAATGGTTTTTGTCATTATTTTACTTCTTTCAACAAAAGTGACGAACATTCTTTCCAACTTTTTTCGACTGGATTCAAAGTATAAATGACTGAACAAAAAGCTGATGATGCATTAATGGATAAAATAATATTTACTTATCGATGGAATTTAACACCTCCTTCACGTGATGACGATGATGATGAAGATGACGATGATGAACATGAATTTGATAAAATGGAAAGAATGATTACGTCTTATAATGTTACAACCATGAAATGGCAACTTCACTTAATAAATGATCATTTAAATGTTCGGTACCAAGGAAGTTTGGTAACAAATGGAATTTGTAATGTTTCATATAAACTTTTTTGTGACAATAATATGGAAATTGAATTATGTAAGTAAATTTTCATATATTTAACATTTATTTTAAACATGAATTTTTAGATTCTTCACCAGTAACTTCTGTAGTATCAACAGGTCAGCGTAGTAATATCATATTCTTTACACCTGATGGATTTATGGATGAATTAAAAGATGCTTGTAAAACTGGTGCAGTTTCAAAAATGGATAAATATTACTTTCTACCTAAAAAAATATTACTTTTTACCTAAAAATTATTAATCGCCTAAAAAAAGATTACTTTTTACCTAAAAAAATTTAATCGCCTAAAAATGGATTACTTTTTACCTAAAATTCACAGGGATACATGAATTTTAGGTAAAAAGTAATCCGTTTTTAGGCGATTAAAATGTTTTAGGTAAAAAGTAATCTTTTTTTAGGTGATTAATAATTTTTAGGTAGAAAGTAATCTTTTTTTAGGTAGAACCTAATACTATGCCTTCAAAAATTGTTATTATTATTGCATTATTATTACCTACAAAAATCTTCTTTCGACCATTTGATTTACCATTACATCCTTTGAATAAAAAAATATGTGAAAAATATCCAATCGATTTGGAAAAAGATTTCAGATTTGAATTCTTGAATGATAGGTAAGCAGTTTTTTTGTATATAAATTTGCTTTAACTAAAACATTATGGTTTTTATTAGCGATTTTTGTTTTTACAGTTTTTTTGAATATATCTGCTAATTTTTTAGTGATTTTTCTATCAAATGCCCTGATGGTACAGTTCCTGCTTTAAAAATGGTTTTAAATGTTTCAAGTAAATTTATGCATAATCATTTTAAAGAATCAAAAGAGAATGAATTCGTTTGTGAACATAGAATTGATGTTGTTAAGCCTATTATTATTTATCTTCATTCTCTTTGTTTTCAAATGCCAAAAACATATGATCTTGATTTTGTTGATCGCCTTTTGAAAGCAATTGATTTCTTTGATCATGTAAATAACCGTCAAATCTTTCAATCAATTGAACTCTCACTTTGTCAAAAATTTGTTGAAGTAATTTTTTAAAGAGTCTTAAATAGAAGCTTTATTTTCTTGTTTTAGGAAGTTCCAGATTTTGAACCCATTTTACAATGGCTTCGAATTGCAGATGGTTTTTTATGCTTGAAAATATGATTTGTGCAATAATTTCAAATAAATTTTACTATCAATGGGTTGAAAAATTCCCTGAAAATGTAAGGTTAATTGATTCCATTATAATATTCTTGATTTCAATTTTAGGCAAGAAATACTTCAAATCAATTGTTTCGTGAAATTTTTTGTTCTGAAAGTCGTCATTTTTTTGCTACCCATATATTTGCGAGAATTGAATCTACATTTAATGGTTCTCTTTTAACTAATGTAAATTTTCCATGATTATTAATAAAAATGTGCAAAGGTTTTGTGCTTTAAATAAATGTATTATTTTATTCAATTTGTATAGCAATGTGCAATGCAGCGACTCAACCAAAACTGTTCCCTTCATTTTTTTCGGACAAACGGTTTTTTTTAAATTGGAATTTTTTCACATTTTATTAATTTTTTGTGCTATTTTACCTTATTATATGTAATTGTGACGGGGATTCCGAAAAAGCTATTTTTAACAAAATTTTCATTGTCAGACACCTGATAATCTCTTTGGAAATTGATTGTTGTTTTTGATCCTGAACATAAATTTTGAAATCATTTTTTCCAACACAAATATGTTTTTTTCTCAGTCATTGTTCATAAAAGTTAATAATGTTATCATATTTAATTGTGATAAAATTGAACGAATTACTGTACCCACAAAAAAAATTTTTGCCTTTTATGATTTTAATGTAACCAAATTTGCATATTGATTTTTTTGAAAGCACTCTTTTTTATTTTTTCAACAATAAAAAACAGACGAATATTTTTTTCTCTCTCTCTCTCTCTTCAAAAAAGATGTCGCTATTTTTTGAAGAACGAATGATCGAACAAAAAGAAAATGATCCAGAAAATGATAAAATTACTTTTACATTTCCATGGATTTTAACAACAATTCCCTTGCAAAATGAAGATAATGAAGTTGGTGAAAATGTACATGTTCTTTGCTCAAAATTTATGGTCACAAGTTATAATGTTACTATCGTTTCTTGGGTATTAATGTTATTTACTGTTGGGAACCAAATTGGAATGATTGCTGTTCCTTCAAAACATTTTTTATGGAATCCAATTTGCAATATTTCTTACAGCCTTTTTTATGATAATGATATGCGTTTTGAGTTATGTAAGTTAATTCTTTTTTGTTTTTCCTTTTAACTTCTAAACTTTTGTATTTTTAGATTCATCTCCAAAAATTTCTGCAATTCCAATAGATGCCACTGCATTCTATACACCTGATGGATTTATGACAAGATTTTATAATGATTTTCAAAATGGAACAGCTTTAAAAGCTGTAATATTTTTTGAAATTACATTATCTGAAAAAATATTCAGTCGTCCATTTGAACATCCATTACATGTTTTGTACCAAAATTTTTGTGCTAAATATCCAGAAGATATGGAAAATGATTTTACATTTGAATTTATGAAAGACGGGTAAGAATTTTTATATGGTATAAATTGTGCCTTAAATAAAATACAAATAAAATTAACTTTTATTTGGATTTAATTAACCTCCAGAGGTGATGGATTTGATTACATTTAAGTTTACTTAGAACCCTTTGGGCACATTTTCTCTGAACAACATTTTGAATCTTAACACCGTTCTCTTATAATATTACTTTTAGTGATTATACAATAAAATGTCCTAATGATTATGCAATGCTTGCTGTTGGAATGGTTTTAAAT
Organism: Panagrolaimus davidi; assembly: GCA_901779475.1. Classification (NCBI taxonomy): domain Eukaryota; kingdom Metazoa; phylum Nematoda; class Chromadorea; order Rhabditida; family Panagrolaimidae; genus Panagrolaimus; species Panagrolaimus davidi. The sequence goes on from CABFKP010007553.1 coordinate 3,896, forward strand.
TTCTCAAGTGAATTTATGCGAAAACATTTTAAAGAATCAAAAGAAAATGAATTCCTTTGTGAACATAAAATTGATGTCATTAAACCTATTATTATTTATATTCATTCTCTATGCTTTCAAATGCCAAAAACTTATGATATTGATTTTGTCGATCGCCTTTTAAAAGCAGTTGATTTCTTTGTACTTGAAAATGAATTTGACATTAAAGAATCAATCCATAAATCAATTTGTCAAAAGCTTGTTGAAGTAACTTTTTGCACTTTTAAAAAGTTTCTTATTTTGTATGTTTTATAGGAACCATCTAATAATTTTCATTCTGTTTTACAATTTTTATCAATTGCAATTAAGCATGATTTTATAAGTCTTTGCAATATGTGTTCTGCATTAATTTCAAATAAATTTTATCATAAATGGGAAGAAGCATTTCCGCCAAATGTAAGTTCGAATTTAAATAAATTTTTAATAATTCGTTTTTTTAGGCAAGAAATCCTAATAATTTATTATTTCGTGAAATTTTTGGTCCTGAAATTATTTTTAGGCAAGAAATCCTAATAATTTATTATTTCGTGAAATCTTTGGTCCTGAAGGTCATATTAATTTGGAAAATCGAAAATCTCTTACTTATATAACTTTTAATTGGATTGAATTGGCTTATGTTAATTCATTTTTTACAAATATAATTTTGCAATGATTTTATAAAATAAAGTTGAATAATGCATTTTTGTTTATTTTAAATTTTTAAAAAACGAATTTTATTTTTTCAAAAAATTTTTCAAATTTTCAAAGGGGCACCACTTTTTAAAAAGAATAATTTTTTATTATTAATCTCAGTCCATTGAAAGCTGAAATGTATTCGAAAATGGCAAAAAAATGAAAATATTTTTTCGTTACAAATTCGTTTATAATTCATTTTATTAAAGGAAATTTTATCAGTTTTTAAATTCCACTACAGTAACATTGACTCACAACAATGGCGATTTGTTGCATTTTCAACAAACAAAAAAAACTTTCCAATCAAAAACGTTGCATCATTCTTATATTTCATCATATAAATTTATGGTATTTTTTGTTGCTTAAAAAGTGCACTTTTAAAAGAAAGATTTGCGAAAAAAAGTTTAACCGAAATTATTTACAAATTTTGTCGTGAATCTTTGTTTTATTTACAAAATACACTTTTATTATTAATTTTCATTGTATTTTTTTCATATTAATTTGTAAAATACTTTAGATGACAACAAATGATAGATTTGCAAGAGATAAACAAAAATATTTTGTAAAAGATAATTCTCAAAATACAAAAAATGGCAATCAATATTCAAATCTAAATTTAAACCAAAACCATAAAAATCCAGTTTTAATTCCTGTCCAATCTTTCAGCAAATTAAATAACAATAAAAATTTTGGTAAATCAAATTGTTGCAGTCCCTTCTAAAATATGATATGAGTTTAAAAAAAGATACTGTAAGAAATTTTTGTTTATCTTTTTTTTATGTTTTTCAGAAGAGTGAAAGAAAAGTTAAAAGTTAAAAACCGTGGAACTGCAACAATCTTTAAAATTACCAGATTCTCCAGCTTTTGATAATTTTGGAGAAAAGATTAAATCAGAAACAAGGAATAAATCATTAAAAATCTCCAATTTTATTACTCAAAATAATAAAGCTGATAAAGAAGCAAATGGAAATAAATGGAAAAAAAATTCAAAAGCTGCCAAAAAAAGCACCCTTTCACTTCATATTTCAGCATTTGAAAACTCTGATGAAGATGTTGCAGCTGATTCATGCTTGGATAAAGTAGATGTTGGATTAAAAATGAAAAAATCCAAGTTTTATATAAATCAATTAAAATTTATAATTCAAGTAATACAAAAAATTCAATTAATTGGCTATATTTCATTTATTGAATTTACAGAATCCATTCGAATTTCCAAGGCAACAAAATGTTGAAAAAATGGAACCTGAATTATCTCAATTTAAAGCTTCCCAACAATTATTAAATCCTAACGAAGCATCAAATGGTGATCAACAAGGTAATGAATTTGCCGTTGCTTTTGTTGCTTGTCGATAACACTTTTATGCGAAACCTGATATTCATGTTATTTGTTAAATGTTACTCCAAAAAGTTTTCAAACAATGGGTTATTAAAACTAAAAATTTTAAAAATAATTCCATTTTCTCTCTTTTAGAAAAGTTTTCAATAAAGAATTTTGGCAACACGTGATTCTACGCCAATTAGCATCGCCTGCTTTTTTTTTAAAAGTAAAAATCTAAATTTTTTGCCATCGCTTTTGCCATTTTTTAAAAAATACTGGGAAATTTTTATTTTTAAAATTCTTAAAAATCTTTTTTCTTGGGTAATAAGCATTAGATTCCATATAATAAAGATACGAGATAATTTTAATGGGGTTGGAATTGCTAAATACGATAGATAATAATCTTGTATACGGTTTTTAAAGAAAAAAATTATTAAACTTTTGTTGAAATTTTTAGAAATGACAACACAAACTTCAAATGAATCAGATATTCCCCCGGTTATTTCGGATGATGATGATGAAAATATTGCATTACCAAAGAAGGTTCGAAAAAAGTTGTTGATTGAATCAGATGATGAAGAGATGGTGGATATTGAGAATGGTGGAAAAGATATTGAAGAAGATTTAGAAAGTAATAGTGAAGATGAATCACTCTCTGGAGAAGATGATGATGATGAATCATTAGAAGGTGAAAGTGGTGAAGAGGCAGAAGATGATGATGATGAAAGCGAAGAATCTTCTTCGGATGCTGGCTCAGAAACATCTTTGCTTTCATTTGATAGTGAATTTAGTTGGAATGAATTTCAATATATTGAAGATAATGCTGAAAATTCCTTTATACAAGATGAGGTTTGATAGTAAATGTTTAAAAACTTTAAATAACCCTAAAAATTATAGGAAGAAAGTCTTCGAGAACGATATAATACTGTAATGAAACTTGTATTAAGTCAACAAGCTGAAGAAGGTTTTGATTCCCTTACAATTCTCTATGAAGAACCGCTAATTCAAAAACAACTTATATCAAATTTTTCAACCTTTGATTGGGAAAAAGCAAAAGCACAATTTGTTAAAAGTTGTGAACCAAAAATGAGAATGATTACATTTGGAATTACTCGAGCATTGGCAAAATTTGCAAAAGATCCAACACTCTTTTATCTTCAAGCTTTAAGCCTTCGACCAACAGATAAATCATTATGGTATGAATTTGGTTGTGCTGCAGCAAGAATAAAAGATTTAAAAACTGCTGAAATGGCTTTTAAGCAATGTTTATCCCCATATTCAGATGCTGGTATTAAACTTGCAATTGTATATTTTTATTCAAAAGATTATCACAGTTTGTTTTCCAAAAAAACTTTAAACACAAATTCATTCAATAATTTTTAGAATGTTTGCCATTACTTCGTGAAATGCTTACTTCACGTTCATCAAATCTTGCATTATGGGTTTTAAAAACAGAAATTTCAAAGATTAGCAAATTTTGGAAATATTTTGTTGAACTTTATTTTCCATCAAATTCTTTGTTCTTTCAAGAACCAGATATTCCAACAGATGTATATGAAAAAGTTTTACAAGAAATTCAAAATTTTACTACAACAGAGCCTCCAACAGTAACATTTCGTTCAGATTATTCCCTTCAACCTTTACTTTGTGAACCAATTCGTTTAAATGTTGAACAACCAATGGAAAATTTTGCAGAATTTATTTGTAAATATTTTGATCAATCTACAAAGCAACAATTGGTAAGGCACTTTTAGTGTACTGTAGACTATATAAAAACTTAAAATTAAATATTTGTAGCCATTTCAACAAACTGTACATTTTGCAAAAGAAAGAAGGCATCATTCAAATCGCTTTAATGCTTCAAATGGTTCAACAAAAGGACGTTCAACACCTTTCACAGATTCAGATTCAATGCCATTTTTAATGAATGATGAAATTGAAAAAACTTGTACATCGGTTGTTAATGAAATGATAAATATTCTTGAAGATGTTGGAGCAGTTGTTTCAAAACTTGTTAATGATGTTGTAAAAGGAAAAATTCCTAAACCTGTAAGAATTTTTAGGTTTTTGAGTTTTTTAATAAATTATTTTAGATAAAACCAAAACGACGGCCCCCACGTAAAAATCTGAATCTTTCATTGGATGTTCGACGCTCGGGTCGAACTTCAAAAGAAATTCCATTTGAAGCAATGGATTCCCCAGTAATTGGAACATTTCAACCTCCAACAACAACAACAACAAATGCTGAACCTATTACTGTAAGCTGCTTATATTTGTTTAAAAATAAAATATTTTTTTTAGATTCGTACACTTCTTGATTTACCTTCAAATGATACAACATTTATTCCATTGGATTTTCCAGGTGCACAGGGATTTCCATTTGATGATTTAGAATACAGCATTATTCCATCATTTACATTAGAAACATTTAGCGTTTATTTAAAAACTTTATTAAATAAACAGCATATTTCAATGGAAGAATTATTACAAACATTTTTATATTTTTTTTCTTGGAATCTTCCAGCTGGTTGTAATCTCACTGTTGAACAACAAAAACTTTTTTTGTTAGTTTTAATTTGAAATTTTAGTGTAAAATAATGTAAAACTAATTTTAGGGAAATTTATATTCGATGGACAGAAACATTTTGTCAACCATTTTATCAACATTGTTTAAATGCTTCTATCAAAGATGCTTCAATTCATCTTTTAGCTTTTGAACTTGATTCTGATAAAAAGTTAAAAGCTTCTGAAGCATGTGAAATAATTTTTTTGCGATATTCTGGAATTTTACAACAGCAGCCCGAAACTTGTATAAAATTTAATTTTGCTCAAAAAACTGAAGAAGAAACTTCTGAAAAAGCAATGAGATCTAAAGCAATATCGCTGTTGACAGAAATTGATCCAGAAATGGCTGCAAAAATTAAATGTTGCATGGAAGAATCTCGAATTTCAACAAAAGCAATTTCAAAAGATATAAATATTGAAGAGGCAATTGGAAATTTAACATTTTCAAGAGATGATTATTTTTCTGGTGGTCTTAAACGTAAGCATCAAATAATAATAATATAAGTGATTAAATGTAACCTTAAATGTCATTTTAGTACTTCGTCCAAAAGCAAAGAAACAAAATAATACTTCAATTATTGAAACACAAGAAAAACCATTAATTGAATTAATTGCTGAGGATGAATCTGATGCAACAATTTTAAAATCATTAAATCTTTGTGAACCATCAACTTCATCATTGGAATCAGATGATGGCACAAAGATTACAGAATTCAATGTAAAATTTTTAAAACTTTGGGCAGATCTTTCAAAAATTATGCAAAAAATTACCAAAAATACTCAAAAAGAAATAGTAGCAGAAGAAGAGCGAGACATGTCACCAATGAATGAAACGGATATGCTAAATTTATTAAATAATGAAAGTGGACTTTTTGATGATGAAAATGGAGGAGAAAATAATATCTTGGAAAATTTAAAAGATATTCAAGATTCAGCTTTAAAGAATCAAAAAGTTGCTGGATTATTGAATGAATATGTTGAAGAACTTGAAATATTTGTTCAAGAATTTAAATATAAAAAAGAGATTAAAGCTGATTCAATTCAAACTTTTATGAATGAAACCAAAAAAGCAATTGATGCAATGAAAGCAATAATGAATCAGAATCCTGCTGCTTCAGATGACGATATTGAAATGGATGAAGATGAAAATGAAAAGCTAAGAGAATTAGCAATTCGATTTTATTGGTTAAAAGCTTTAAAGCTTAAAGAATCTCCAGAAAATGTTGAATTAAAAAAAGCTTATTTATCAACAATTTTAAATTTAATTGATTTGGATAAACCAATTTATACCCATATTTTGGATGAAAATGAAGAGTATACTGTAATCACTGCAAAAGAAGTTGTAAAAGTTTTGATAAATGAATTTCGAAAAGAAAAAATTGACGATATTTCAAAATTAATTGCTGCAGAAAAACATCAAGAAGTTTGTTTTTTTGCTTTTTTAAAAACTTAAAATATTACTTTTTTAGGTTATTTTACAATTTACAACAGATTTTAATTGGTATTCATGTGATGAAAAAGAAATAATATCATATTTACAAATTTTACTTGCATCTTTTGAAGCTGTAAAAGATC
>CABFKP010007563.1:0-10063 GCA_901779475.1 Panagrolaimus davidi
GCGGACGCTATGAATAAAGATAAAATATAAAAAACCAATTGTCTGCTGTCTTTGTAATTTGATTTGTTTAGTTTTTTTTACATTTTTTCATTTTTATAAGTCACAACACTTTTTTCGTTTTAAAAAGTCAACGTTGACTTTTAAAAAAAATAAAACTCAACAAAATTGTGAAATGACGCTCCAAGGTTAAATACCTTTCCCCACCGGAAAAAGTATTTAAAGCAATTTGTATGTAAAACACTGCTTTTCATTTTCTCAAATCAATAATCTTTTTTTCTGTTTGGGATATTTTCTGTTGAATAAAAAAACATGTTGATGCAAAAATGTATACATATTTCTATAAGTTACAGTAATACTTAAAAAAACTAAAAATTTCTTTTACAGTAACCCGCCAAAACAAAAATTCAAACGGGAGCCATTGCTACCGTAATCCAAAAACCTTACTGCCAGTTACAGGGATCAATCGAGTTACCGTAAGCTACCTTTAATGGCCATTTCGATCTTTAATAGATTAATAGATTAATGATCGAAATGACCATTTTACCGGTGCATAACTACTTTTAATCGGTTTTCAATTTCAGTTGAAAAACAAAACGAAATTTTCTTGGGCACATAAATTGATGAATTAAGACGTTTCTTATCAGCTTTTTCTATGACGTCCAAAAATACCATTTTTAACAAGGGAATCGATTAATTGAAAAAACTTTCCTTTATAAAAATCAATTTAAATTTCGCTAAAAGCTAAAATGAAATATTTTTCCTATATTTTTATTACAATATTTCTAATATCCATCGCAAATGCCGATCGACAATATAAAGTTGCAACAAAACGATTCTCAGATAAACCAATAATTTCAAGAAAAATTGGTTCAAATTTTTATTCAAATTTATATGCTGGAATTTATACCTTCAAAAATGAATATGGTTTAATTGTTGGAACTTGGAATGACACGGGATATTATTTAGTTAATTCAAAGCTATTCTATTTTCGAAATGGAACAATTTCTGCTCTTCCAACTTTAAATAATATGACTTTGGCATTTCCAAAAGATACAACAAATTATAATTCAGGCGGAAATAATTTTGATTCTGTTTCTTTTTTTAATGGATCTTATTATTTATTGTATGATGAAACAGATTTGAATGAATATCCTGTTTTGGCATGGGCAAAAACGGATAATCCATTTAGCAATAATTGGACTCGGCTGGGACATATTTTTCCAGATTCTGCTAAAATTAATACTTTTAAATCGTCATTTTTATGGGGAACAAAAGAAAATGCTTTACCAATGCATTATTTATTTTGGGATGATACTTCAGCGATTTGTAAGTTTAAAAATTTTTTTCATTTTCGAGAAAAAATTAAAAAAAAACGACGAAAAAAAGTTCAGTTTTTAGCTACAGACATGAAACTTTTATGATAGGTTAAAATACGGTTGAAAAGAACGAAAATCATATCTGTTTTCCTTCAGAGTCCCTGAGGAGCTTTATGCAAATATTCTGAAACTAAAATTTGTATAATTCTGAAAAAAAAATTTATGGTTGCAATATGTTCCCCTAGCCTAGTTCTATCGTTTAAAAGTCAAATTATTGAAATCGGTTTAGAAATAGTGAAATGACATCATATCGAAATTTGCCGAAATAGTTTATCACCAATATCTCGAAAATGTTCCGGCGGACCGGATCTGATTTTTTTTACCATTAATTAGCCTCACTATGACAAACATTTTGGCTAATGTGGCTTTTTTTTATTTTGAAAGCTAACATAAAAATAATTTTTTCAAAATCATGCAAATTTAAGTTTCAGAAAACTTGCATAAAGCCCCTGAGACACTTTGAACGAAAACGGATTTGATTTTTGTTCTTTTCAACCGTAGTTTAGCCTATCCTGAAATTTTCATATCTGTAGCTTAAAATTTTAACTTTTTTTTCCTTTTTTTTAATTTTTCCTCGAAGTTGAAAAAAATGTCGTTTTAATAATTTTTAAAACTATCACCAAAATTCCTTTTCATTTCACTGAATACATTTTTTTTAAGATTACGAAACATCAATGGATGGACTATCCTGGACCTCCACCTCCACCCCGCTACTCTATCCTCGACCATATCACTTTGACTCTGATTCAATTTATGTTGGAACAATTCCACTTTCTTTAAAAACTGGAGACTTTTTATTCCTTTATTCTGCAGTAAATTCTGATGATGATCGAACTCGAACAGGTTGGACAATTTTAGATGCCGTAAATCCAACAATTGTTATTCAAAGAGGAAATGAATCAATTATGTCACCAAAATTAGATTGGGAACAAGATATTTATCTTACAAGTTTGATATAAATTTTGCAATATCCAAATAAAAAAGTATTTAGGTATTATCCCTGATCCATATGGATGTCCTTCAGATGTCGGGGATATTATTGGATCTGATTTTGTATCAAATGCTGAATGCTTTATTGGAGTATATGGAATTTATGAAATTGGAGCAGTTCGTGTAGTTTCAAGTTGGATCGATGATAATTCATCTTCAACAACACCTTCATCAGGTATTATTTCACAAAAATTATCTCCAAATCCATTGATATTTATTTTAGATACATGTGCTGATGTTGATAGTACATGTCCTTCAATGGCTTCACAATGTTCACTTTCTGCTTATCAACCAATTATGTGTAAATATTGTCAAGTAAATTTTACTCCCTTTTTTAGAAAATGTTTTTTTATCAAAAAAATTTCAGAAAACATGTAATTTATGTAAAAATCCAAAATGCAACAATTAACAATTTAAGAAACATATTCAGAATTTTTTTTAACATTATTTTTCCAAGGAGCTGCGTTTATGATAATTAAGAATCAAATGTTTCATATTTTTGTTTAAATAAAACTGAATAATAATAAAATAATAATTAAAGTCGTTTAATCGGCACAAATGGAAAAGGCTATTATGAAAAAAAAATTTAAGTGTAAAAAATAACGGTTTTTTCAAAAACTATTTTTACTTTCTTCCTCCTTCATTTTTTTTCATTTTTTTACTTGTTTCTTCATTTTTCGAAGTTTAAAAAAGTAAAATCTTTTTCTGTGACCTGCCTCAAATTTGGCAAATTTCTTTGATTTTTTGCAAAACCTAAGAATTAGAATGTCTTTTTTTGAGGTAAAAAACAGCGATATTAAAAAAATAAAATTTATTAAAAAAATAGCAATTTAAGTTGCTTATTTATAATCCAATGAACGCATAGTTAAATATTTTTCATTTAAAATTCCATTAAATAATTTAATACTTCATACATATTTTTTGAGTGCTTTTATGCGATCTTGAACAGATGGATGGGCATGATGGATGGCAGCAAATAGTGGATCATTGAGAGGAAGAGCTAAAGAAGTATTATTTTATTTAAAAAACAGATTCTTAAATTACAAAAATTATCATGTCCGAGTTTTATCAAAGCATTTGATAAGTCCTCTACAAATCCAAGATCTGCAGAAAACTGATCAGCAGAAAATTCCATTTTTCTATTGATAAATGTTTGAAAGATTTCTGCAAATTTGTGATAAAAATTTAGGTACGTAAGAAGCAGAAATCCAATTATTATTGGATTTTGTTGAAATCCAAAAGCTTCAAAGAAAGTGTCATTTTTATAAAATAATTGAAAAATGTAAAATGTAAAAAATAGATTGATTTCGGCAATTAAAAAATGCAAAATGTTATGAGATTTCTTCCAATGACCAAATTCATGCCCAATCTAAATTTGATTTAATAAAAAATAAATTTGAAATTGTAAATATTACAATTGCAACGATTTCATTGTCAGTCATTTTTGATGATTTTTCAATGGAATTGGAATTTTGATGAATGTTTGAAGGATTTTCTTTAGCTTTTGTGTCACCAAACATTTTTTCAATTTTTTCTGAACCAAAAAGTGTATCAAAAAGAACAATGCGTTTATTTCTTCCAAATCCGTACATATATGCATTACTATGGGAAGAACGATTGGAACCTGAAAATTAGAGAATATTCAAAAAGGTTTTTTTTATTAAAAAAAACTTAAAAAATAAAAAAAATTTTTTTAAATGAATTCATGTTTTTCAAAATACAGTTTGTTTTCAATTTTTTCAACAAAAATTTTTTTTTGTCATCTGTTTTTCAAGATTTGAAAAAAAATATACCTTTTATAACATACAAATTTGCTAACGGAAATTTAACTTTCTTTGCTAAATCTTCAATTTTATCCTTTAATTCTCCATTTGAAAGTGGAACATATTTGTCAAACATGGGTGCAATAAATTCTGGATAAATTGCCATTGTAAACTAAAAACTTTCATAAAACATGAAAAAAATAAACAAGGTTGCGCGCAAGCTGCAACAAAAAAGTCACTATTTCTAAAAAAAGTAGTCAAATTTTACGAAATTACTGGGGTAATTTGCTACAGCTATCTCGCTTTTAAGGGAAATCCGTCGTTTAAAATAACAGAAAAACATACAAAAGTAACCAATGAAACAAAAATCCAAAGATAAAAGAAAAAATATTCTCCCCCTCTTTGAACAAGTACAATTATGCCTGAAAGTGTTGGAAGAGCTAACACAATTTCAAAGACTAATTTTTTAAATTGATCTTTAAAAAAGAATTCACGAATCTAAAAAGATTGATTTTTGTTGCAAAAAAAGTCCCAAATTTTTAAACCTGTTTATTAAAGCCATGCTTTTGTTCAATGAAAAATGTGTCGAAATAATTTAAAGGCAAATTTAAAAAGAATTGAAAAATAAGAAAAATAGAAAAGAAAATATTTGATTGAAGAAGCTAAAAAATTTTGCATATTATTTTTAAACATAACTTCATAAATTATTACTTCATTTGAAAAAAAATTTCCGCAAAAATTCCATAATTTCGGCATTAATCCTGAGAATATGAAAACCTACAAAAATGCAATATTCAATTTTCAAAAAAGTTTTAAAAAAACTTGCAATTATTTGTAATTGTTTAACCGAATTATTTAGAAAACTGTACAAATCTTTATCAAGTTGATACATTCTAGATTTTGCATAAACTTCGGTTGTCATAAATTTTAAAAGAATTGAAGGACACCTTTCATTTTTTTGATGCATTTTATACTAAAACAGATATTTTTAGGTGTTGTGTAAAACGTTTATAAAACCTGTCTCCATAAAAGATACTGTTCAAAAACAAAAATCAACCAAGAAATAACAAAAAAGAACCAAAACACTTCAAATGCATCCATAAATACAGTAACAAAAAATAGCAACTTTTAATTAAAACAAAATGTTAAAAATAGATATTTCTCCTTTTTGGAAGTAACCTTTTTTGTTTATACTTTTTTATGTGAAAACATTTTCTTTATCAGTCATAAAAAAAATTAACAAAAATAAACACACCTCCTTTTTTGGTTCTGCAAAAAAGCAATGAAATTGAAATAAACAAAATTTCATGATTAAAAATACTTTTTCTTTTTTTGTCATGAAAAAATAAGAGTGATTAAAAAGTTTGCAATTATCACTAAAAATGTAAAACTAAAATTGAATTTTTGACGAAAAAATTTTTGCAGCATTGGATTAATTTTTGATACATTTTTGCGTTTGATTAATTATTAAGGAGAATGACTTTTTTCCCACTTTTTTAATAAAAAGATTTTTCTTCATTCAATTTATTGCAAAAAACGATTTTAAAAATTTTTCCACCGTTTTTTGTTTATACTTTTTTATGTAAAAACATTTTTTTATCAGTCATAAAAAAATTAACAAAAATAAACACACCTCCTTTTTTGGTTCTGCAAAAAAGCAATGAAATTGAAATAAACAAAATTTCATGATTAAAATTACTTTTTGTTTTTTTAGTCATGAAAAAAGAGTGATTAAAAAGTATACAGTTTTGGAACTTCTCAAAAAATAATGTTATTTTAAGGTTGATTTAATTTAATTTATTTTATTTTCTTGTGATAACTTTTTTAACAACAAATAAAAATAATTATGTTTCCAGTTTTTTTTGCAGATGCTGTAAAAAAGTTAATAAATCATGAAAAAAAGTTGTATAATTTAAAAAAAATTAAATCTTTCGGTTTAATTTTTTTAATTATACAATTTTTGCCTTTGATAAAATATAATGAAAAAGTCAGATTTCTCTAGGTTGTAATTGAATAAACAATGTCTAATTTGTTGTTACTAGAAAAAGACATAAAAAATAATTGCTGAAAAATTTCACAGGTTGTCCGTTTATAATTTCGATAATTATATAATATAAGTGCTTTATTTACAATTTACACAATAAAATATGAATGGCTTAAATTAATATGAATACTGTTATTATAATTACAATTTATAAGTTACAAAAAATTTTTTAATTAAAGTTAAATGAAGGATTTGTGTAAAGGATTTGTGTAAGCCATCTCCGTTTAGATTGTTGGGCATTGTCGTCCTTTTTTTAAATGCCACATGTCATATGAGTTGGAGCAAAACCGGTTGCGGCACAAGCAGCAAGGCATCCTGGAACACATGGTGGGCAGACAGAAGCACATGCTAAAAAATAAGATTTATTGAAAACAACTGTAATAAAAGTTTAAAAAAAGATATTTACCAGCTAAACAAACAAGATATGCTGCAGCAGATGTAAGCATTGGAAGCATTGCAAAAATTAATGCAATGAAATAGAAGATTGTGGATTTCATCTTTCGATTTGATTTGATCAAATTCAATATATCTGAAATTTTAATCTTGATTTTATTGAAGGTCTTAAAAAATGGCAAGTAGGTGAAAGTGAATGAAGATAGAAAAAAATGCTCTGCTATATATATTAATTTCTCCACCTTGCTGCTGTCAATAAAATATAAAAAAAAAGATTATAAACAATCAACAAAACGCCCCTTTGTTTATGATTATTTCTCAAAAAAATAAACATTACAAGTATAAAAATATTACCAACCTCCGCTTTTCTAAAAATACAATAATGTTTTATCGAATCATAATTCTTATACCTGTGGAATCTTTCTTGTGATTTTTGTTTTCGATAAATTTATTGCCATGAAATTTTGTTGACATTTTTTTTTCAAAAGTCGAAAACAAAAAAGAGGCGGGCAAATTACTTGTTGACAAAAAAAACTGCTGATATAAAAACTTCTGCAAATTTGGAAGGCTCCAAAAAAGAATCTGAACACGTTCTTGAAGAGTGTTAATTTTTTAGATTTTATAACATAAACTAATATACAAATTTTTCAGCAGATCTTCGATAATCTCTATAACAACAATGAATTCATCAATCTTCTTTTTTATTGCATTAATTCTATCACTTTTGCCAACGCTCGCCTCTGCTGTTGCATATTTTCTTTGTGTTGCAGGTTAGTTTTTAGGCATTTTAAATCTAAAATTTAAATTGCAATAATTTCTTTTTTTTAGCATGTTCAGCCGTATGTCCACCGTGCATGCCTGGATGTATTGCAGCTTGCCTTGCTTCTGGATCAATTCCAACAAATATGCCATCTCATTATGGGCTTTGAAAAACTGGGGAAAAAATAAAGCTAAAATTGGTTTTTAATCTTTTATTTTAAATTTTAAAATTTTTGATTAACTTTTAATGTATTTGTTTTCGGATATTTCCAAATATGCATTTACTCAAAAAAGATTAATAATTAGCATCTGAAAACTTAAAGCTGATCTTAATCTTTTTAAACTTTTTGCAATTCCAATTTGCTACATTTATGAATCTTTATATATTTAATTGCAATTATTATGAAATAAATATTTATAAAACTCATAAAAAATGTTTAACCATTAAAAACACATGAATTCTCTTATAATTTTAAATTCATCATTGAAATTTGTCACATAATTTATCCATGTTGTTTTTTTACAGCAACAGAAAAAATATAGCGGTTGATACAAAAAGATTTCCACAAACAAGGAAAAAAGTTTTCGCCCTATCCAAATGAAACTATTTTTTGAAGTTTTTTTATAATATTACTTTTTGGGAAATTCCAAAACTGTAAACTTTTTAATCACTCTTATTTTTTTATGACTAAAAAAACAAAAAGTATTTTTAATCATGAAATTTTGTTTATTTTAATTTCATTGCTTTTTTGCAGAATCAAAAAAGGAGGTGTGTTTATTTTTGTTAGGTTTTTTATGACTGATAAAAAAATGTTTTCACATAAAAAAGTATAAACAAAAAAATAGTAGAAAAATAGCAGATTACTCATTTTTTATCACGCAATTTTTAAAATCGTCTTTTGCAATTAATTGAATAAAAAAACCTTTCGTATTACTTATTAATTTCAAGCCTTTTTAGGCTTTTTACACTTAAAGTTAATAAAAGCAAATACAATTAATTTTTATTCAATAACGAAGTGTACCCAATAACGAATAGTCCTTAATAAACTATCCGCAATAACGAAGTGGGCATAACGAACTGTACATTCGTCCGGAAGATCATGTGCTACCTTCTGCTTTCCACCAAGTGAAAAAAAACATGAACAGTTTTTTGATATCCTTCTATTTCGTGACTTTAACAAAAATAAAAGGTTTTATATTCTTTACGGGTTGATGAACTGAAACAAAGTTATAAAGTAGAAAAGCTATGATTGCAAAACACAAATGTTAACCTTAAAATTAATAAAGTAATGCTTCCACTCCATGAAAAAATGCCATTTAAAATTGGTAAAATTGTATTCAAAAATGTTATCAGTTCATTATTTGACAAAAATAGTATATTACCAATATTGAAGGAAATTCTAATTAATTGAGAAATAAAAATGGCGAACGATACATCTGAAATTCTTTTTTTTTACGAAAATATTTATGAAGCACTTATGTTCCCCTTTTTAATTTTTTTAACTTTTTACAAATTTTCTTTTGCGCGTAAATTTTTTGCAGTAATTTTTTTTAAACATTTTTATTTATTTTTTCTCTAATTAAAAAAACACAGAGGTGCAAGGCCCTCACTAAAACCCAATCTAATCCGAGTTCCAATCCAATCCACTAAAACCCAATCCAATCCGGCCCAAGAAAAACATTTGGACTGGATTGGTTTTTATTTTTCTTGGATCGGATTGGATTGGGTTTTAGTGGATTGAATTGGAACTCGGATTGGGTTTTTGTGAGGGCCGAGGTGCAAAACGGAGCCATAAGTGTTATCGAAATTCTAACTCCGGAATTAATTCCGAATTAATTGGATTATATAAAGAATTAATTAGAATTAATTCATTCGCTGGAGTTCGAATTAGTTAGAATTAATAAATCTGGAATTTGGGAAACATGCTGTTGCTTTCCCAATTAATAATTTTTTTATCATCAAATATACGAATTTCAAATATGTTTTTTAACACTTACACAATAAAATTCTTTCATTAACATTTATAACCGCAGCGGTGCTCGCTTTTCTACGAAGAAAGAATTTGGCAAATGATAAAATGTTGATTATTGCAGCCACGACGGTTGTTGAAAAATAAATTATCGACGAAGAAATATGATTGATTTTTGTTGCATACGAATTTTTAAAGACTGCCGAAACACTTTTGTCTGAATTATAAATAAATATTATGGGTTCATTGAATCTCCAACAAACGCATAAAAATGGTAAAATAATTAAAATTACAGTATACCATTGACGTTTCCAAAATTTATGATGTGAAATAGGAAACCAAATTAGCGTAAACCGATTCAAAGCTAATAACAAATGCCCAAAGAATTGTAATGATGTGGCATAACTACCCAATCCGAAATCAATATCCATAATATACATATTATTAATAAAGAATTCCAAAAATGCAGGAATTAAGCGAAGTTTTTGAGTAAATGTTATCTGAAAATTAACGATAAAAATTATGTACTAATAGCCATACACATAGAGTTAACACAAAATGTGCTGAATTAGCCAGCGAGAAAACTTTTTCCCCAAAGGATTTTTCTAACATTGGGTAATTCCTTCCATAAGTTCGGGGCCCTGACAAGGGACGCGTCAGGGTGTGTTCTGGAGTTATGAGAAAAAAGGTATTTCATGATATTCTCCGACCATAAAGAAGTATTCCTGCAAAATATTAGCTGCCCATACGCACTTTTGTATTTTTCAT
>CABFKP010007580.1:0-10064 GCA_901779475.1 Panagrolaimus davidi
AAATTTTCTTTTTTATATCAAACTCAGATTTTGTACTATTTTTCCAACTAATACAGTAATGCATTTTCGATATCCCTGTGTGAAAAATGTACTTTCACCATTTCGTCAAAATAGGGTGCTTCTGAAACAAAAAACTTGTCAAAATTGTTTATGATAATTTATGATGATTTTACTTAAAAAACAACATTACAAAAGATACATTTATTATAAAAAAAAATTATATTGGCTCTTTGTAGTAGATTTAACCATAAAAAGGTTGTTGCTGTTGAACAAATTGAGTTTGAAGATAATACTTTGGTATTCCAGAATTTGAATAAGGAAGATAAACATTATTGAAACCCTGTGGAAATTGTGTCCATGTAATTGGGATTTGATATGATGTATATAAAAGTTGATTTTGCAAATTAGGATTTGTAATTGAATTACCATATAATGCTGAATTAGAAGGATAATTTTGTCCAAAAACCATTGTAGAAATAATGAAAGCTGAAAGAATTAAACGAAGATAAATCATTGCAAACATTTTGATGAGATAAAGAATATTATTTTAGATGTATTTGATACAATTATGGAACTAAAAATTACTTATATATTTAATGAAAGGTCAATAAAAAGGCTAGCAAAAACATATTTTTCATTAATAATATTATTTAATAAAACATTGAATTCTACAGCTGTTTACACAGATAACTGTTATTTAGGGTTCCTTTTAATTATTTCCTGAAAACAATGCTATGAGTAACATTTTACATCAAATATTGTTTACAAATTTGGTTCACATAATTAAAAAGCCTTAAGGAGCTTTGATGTTTATCAAAAAAATATGCACCATAAAAAATCTTTAACAGTTTTTAGCCAAGAAAAAAGTGTTAAATATCTGTTTCACGTTTTTAAATATAGCATTCACACTTTATTTTCTTTCATTTTTACCTGTTAGGATTAATTATGTTAAAAAAAAGAAAATGAGACAATTTGGCTAATAAAATCACATGGCACACTGTAAAAAAAAGCTTCATAATTAAATTATTTTATTTTGTCACAGTAATGAATTCCTATTTTACATCAATTAAGCATGCATTTTATGGAATAAAATAAAGAACATCTGAAATTTTGAAAGAATATCAAAAATTGAAAAGTAAAAAACTAGTTGCACCTGTTTTCTACGAATGGCAAAAATAAAATTTGTCAAATGTGTTTCGAAAACAGTGTATTTTTTTCATAACTATGAACATGTCAAAAGTAAGTTTACCATCGACCTTTGTGTTAAATTTATATTATTATTTTTCATATTTGGCTTTATTTTTAACATGGATGATAGCTCCAATATTATTTTACGTGACTGTAACACAATCAAAATACTTAAACGGATTTAAATGGTTCATTTTAAATCATTCATTTTGGTGTTTAATGTTAGAAACAATAGTTTGCTTATCAAAACCATTACTTTTAACTCCTGCGGTTGCTGGATTTCCTTTATCACTTATAAGAGAGAATGGAAGCTTCATGAAAACTGCCATAGGTTTTTTAGTTATGAATGGATGTGTTTTAAATTTTGCTATCGGTTTAACAATTACAATTTTTACGAGATATTTGTTAATATTTCCTTCACCAATTTCAAGATATTTTAATTTTAAAATTATAATTTTGTTTGCTGCAGGATGCAGTATTACTGCGTATATAATATTTTACATCATTGGTAGCAATAACTTATTTGGGGATGTGCATAATTTTCTTGAGCCAGCTAAAGATTATGACAGCTTTTTTGAAACCTTTTATGAAGTTTCCATGGTTTTTGTTTCTTTCAAAAATGTTCAAATTTATGCATATTTGGTATTTTTTGTGTTAATAATATTATTAATTTTTGCAATATTTGTTGCACTATTTTTTCTACATCTGGTTCAGACTAATATGACTGTAACGACGCTAAAAGTGCAAAAACATTTAATAATTTCATCAATAATTCAAATATTTTCTGTTTGTTTATTTCTCATTTTACCAATTTTATGTGCCAATATAACAATTGTTTTTCAAATACCTCATAGTGCGGGTTTAACGACAATTTGCTTTTCTATCATTTCATCTTATAGTGTCATTGATTTTATTGGAACCTTGTATTTTATTGCACCATATCTAGGCAGTGGCGTCATAAAAAAAATGAAGAGAAAAAATAAAAAAAAGGCGCAACACTATGGCCATGGAAAAGAAACCAAAGAGATGCTCTCTATTTAAAAAATTGCACTATATGGCCATGCAGACAACCAAAGAAAAAAACTTTTTTTTGCGGCCAAAAATTAAAGTGCTCGTCGGAGGTTCTTTATAACTTTTTTAAATATTATTTTTTTTTAAAATTTGACCACACCATCGAATTTCTCATACCCAAAATTAGTAGAAAAATATAAAATTTTTAATAAAAGTGAAAAANTTATAGTGTCATAGATTTTATTGGAACCTTGTATTTTATTGCACCATATCGAAGATTTATTTCAAAGAAAATCGAAAAATTTATGCCGTGTTTAAAAAAGCGTAGAAAAGTTAGTGCTATAGGAATTTAAACAATTTATTTTTCGTAAATTTCGTTATAGATTGTAAATAATTTAATATTATTGTATTATATTGAAAAAAATTTATTTGCTAAAATAAAAAATGCTGAACATTAATCATTTATTTTGACAATTTTTTATATCAAAAAATCACATTCATTTTACAAATTTCATTGCAATGAAATTGAAAAATACCAATATATTGGTATTTTTCATAAATATGCTTGTATTTTCCTTGTAAAAGTCGATCAACATCTTCCCATGCATGTAAAGATTTGAGAATACCGTAATCATAGTAAGCATCTTTCAAAGATTGCTTAGGTTCATTCAACCCTTTGAACAGAAATCCAGATATATCCTAATCCATGGGTAATAAAAAAGTAATCATACGAAATTCGAAGCTTTTCGGTACCAAATTTGCGTCACCAAATTCTTTAACTAAACAATAAAAATAATATTGTATTGCAAATTCTTCAGTTTGTCTTCGAACAACTCCACCATCAAAGCAAAGAGTTAAAAAGCATGAAAGATCTGACATTGGTGAACCTTCATGCATAACTTGCAAATCAATAATTGCTGCAATTTCATTTTGAACATTTCCATCAGAATCTGTACACAACATCATATTATTCGCCGAGATGTCTCCATGAACAATTACTGATGGTAGATTTAAATCTTTATGAGCTTGAACATTTACAAAATTAATATATTCAGTGTTAAGAGAAAATTTACGATATTTATCAACTAAGTGAAATAGCTCTAAAATAATAGACATTTAGAAAACTATACAAAGAAAAAGTTGCTTATAAATAGCTAAAATATTTGAAAATAAAACAAATTACCTTTTCTTCTGCAATTCACTAAAAATTCATCAATTGCCTCATCATCACCAATGACAAAATTCGCAATGGTTATTGCATTCTTTAAATATTTTCCTCTCCAATTTTCAGTAGAAAGAATATTTTTATGCCAATGTGCTAAATGCCGAATAAAGCATTTTACTTGTGTTAAATTCATACTTTGAAAATGCGATAAACATTTTCCTTTGATGCTTAAATCTTCCATATGAATGCATCCTTCTTGTTTTCCAATAATCCATTCAACAGTTTTATAAATCTTTGGAAGTGGAATTTGTAAAATATTTGCAAAATTATTATAAAAAACACATTCTGTTAAACTTGGAATCATTCGAAATTTCTGATTCATTTAAAAATGGAATCTTTATCACCGTTGAGTAATAGTCAGCAGGATCATCGATAATAAACGAAATCTTACACTGATAAACATGGGAAAGGAATCCTTTTCCTTCAGAAATATTTTTTGCAGTAATCTAAAAAATGAATCAAATATATGGAAACTATTTACTGAGATCAAACCAAAACCCAAGCCTTAAATTTTTTTCACTTTCATGAACTCCAACAATAACTTACTTCTTTAACAAACTTTGTGGAATGTAACTTTATGAAAGTTTCATCATTTTTTCTTAAAGGATCTAATAACCATCCAACAGTGAAAGTATGTTGTTCATCAATTTTCTTACATACGTCTATGGCATCTTTTTTACTCTCATTTGCCATTATTTAATATTGTAACAAATATAGTGTTTTGTCTTCCACTATTAATGAAGTTAAAATCAAAAAGTATAAATCAAGATTAAACAGCTTTAAAATCTTGATATAAAATGATTCAAATTGAATTTAACATTTTATGTTTCAAAAACGTCGAGGGAAGGAAAACCAAACTACACTTTTTGTAGTTTCACTGACATTCATTTTTAAATTAATTCTAGGACAACAAAAAACAAAGAAAGGTTATACGAAACTACAAAATTTTTTAAACAACATAAAGAAATTCTTTTTGATGCCTTTTACAATAACAAAGAATGGTACACATAAATACTTACTGTATGAAATCCAAAATATTAGTTAAAATATGTGTAAATTTTTGTTTTTGGTATATTTTTTTTACTCTTCAAAAGTTTTTTTTCTCATGTTTTTCATTCAATCTTTTAATTTGCATATGAATTTGCATTTACTCAACCTCCAAAACGAGTCATCTCAAAAATTTTACTCTCATTTCTTTCATTTCGACATATATTGTTGATTGATCATTCGTTGCTGCTTTTGCTGCTCTCTTTCATTTTCTGTGGTGCAAAAATGTTTTTTGCCATTTTACTTGCTTTGATTGCCATTGGTGCTGGATATTATATTCATAAACAATTTTCTCCTGCTGCTGCAACACCTGAAGTATCAATTCCTGATGGATCAAAACGTGAAAAATTAACTGCTTCAAAGCGTGATGTTCCTGGTGTCGTTTCTAATCGTGTAAGTCTTTTATTTTTGTTCTGGTACTTTTGACATCATTCAACCATAAATATTTTTTGTTTTATGTGTTTTTTTGTAAACTTATAAGCCATGGCACCCCGGCACTCCCCTCCCCCCTGACTTTTCGTGAAGGGCATATTCCTAAATTTTGCGAGGGGTACGACTGTTTGAATGTTCAAACACTGGATAAACCTTGTTGACTTTACAGTAATTTATTTTTAGTCCGTTACTGATACCGCTGTAACTGAACCAAGTCTTCGATCTGCTATTGGTGGAACTCAAACTCAAATTGGAGAAAAATCAAAAACTGAACAACCACAAAGAGATGAATCATCACGTGATGTAAAAACTGCTCGTTCTCCATCTGTTACTGAAATTCCATCACATGTTTCTGTTGCCGACGCCGCTTCCACTGTAGATGCAGATAACAAGGGTATACTCGTCAAAGATTCTGAGGGTGGCTTAGGTGCTGATCCTCTTTCCAAGCAACCAACTTCAAAAACTCCAATTGCTCTAGAAACTGAACCAAGTCTTCGATCTGCTGTTGGTGGAACTGAAACTCAAATTGGAGAAAAATCTAATATTGAACCACAAAGAGATGAATCATCACGTGATGTAAAAACTGCTCGTACTCCAACTTCTGCTGAAAATCCATCGCATGCTGCTGCCCCAACTGCAGACGCAAATAACAATGGTATTCTTGTCAAAGATTCTGAAGGTGGTGTAGGTGCTAATCCTGTTTCCAAACCTCCTACGTCGAAAACTCCAATTCCAATTGCAGTTTTTGAAATTGGAAATTTACCTGATTCAACTGCTCGCAATTCTCCTAATCCTGTTGCATTAAATCAAGAGTAAGTTAAATTTCTTTTGGAGTCGTATTGAGAATTTTGGAAGTTAGAATTTGTAACAGCTGTTTTGGTATCAAAATATTGCTTCTTGTTTAGTCTCAAATTTTTTAGAGTCAAGCCTGATCCAGCATCAACAAATGCTTTATCTGAAAAGACTGCAACTGAAACAAATCTTCAATCTGCTACTGGTGGAACTGAAACTCAAAAGGGAGCTGGAGAAAAATCTAATATTGAACCACAAAGAGATGAATCATCCCGTGATGTAGAAACTGCACGTTCTCCATCTGTTGCTGAAATCCCATCTGCTGCTCCAACTGCAGACATAAATAACAATGGTATACTTACCAAAGATTCTGAAGGTGGTTTAGGTGCTGATCCTGTTCCGAAATCTCCTGTTGTTCCAATCAAAGTTTTTGAAATTGGAAATTTACCTGATTCAGCTGCTGGCAATGCTTCCCCTAGTCCTAGTCCATCTGATTCAGCTGCTAGCAATTCTCCTAATCCTGGCCCATCAAACCAAGAGTAAGTTAAATTTTTTTATTATTAAAACGGTATTAGGGATTTTGAAAATTAGAATTTATAATAGCTGCGCACTAAGTGCATTTTTTCAAATGCACTTACAGCTTGTTGAAACGTTTCGTGATACTTTTTTTCATTTTTAAAATTTTTAGAGTTAAACCTGATCTTGCAACAGCAGTTGATTTATCTGAAAAGAAGAAGGCTAAGAAATCTGGAAAAAAAAGTAAAAAGGCAAAGAAATCATCAAAGAAAGAAAAGAAAGACAAAAAAGATAAGAAAGCAAAGAAATCAAAGAAAGAAAAGAAATCAAAGGAAATCAAAAGTGCTGATGGTGGTGGTGCATCTGACTAATTTCGGAGAAAAGAAAACTGAATATAATTTATGTTTTATAAATGTATTTGTATATGGGATTTGTGATTCTTGTAAAATAAATTTACTGAAATTTTTTTATGATTCATTCTATGTTAACTTGAAATTTTCAACTTTTTGTTTGTAATAGTGATCGGATTTTGAAAAAAAGCTGGAAAAATCCTTTAATTTAAAGTATTTTGTACTATTTTTAGCTCTATTTTTTTTTAACGCGCTAATGCATTTTCGAATTGACGAAATGTGAAAAATGTACTTTCACCATTTCGTCAAAATAGGGTGCTTCTGAAACAAAAAACTTGTCCAAATTGTTTATGATAATTTCAGTATCTTTCTGTCCACTCATTTGAATATCCAAAAAAAATTTGAACATTTGACGTACATTTATTCTGAAAATTGAAATTGATCCCAAAAACAGGTATCTATCTAAAATCCAAACCTTCATAAATAATGACAATGTTTCGATATTAAATTTCAGATCTAAATTATTCAAAATTATCTTTTTAAAGTTGTTTTCATTTTTATATGTATGAAATCTAAAATATTAATTAAAATGTGTGCACATTTTTTGTTTTTGCACCATAGAAATTTTTCAACCAAACGCAGTCCAAAGTTGACGACTTAATGGGTGCAATCATTCGTGTTGATATCAGTTCTGTCGTTGAACGCATCAAACAAAAAGAATTTTTTTTGCTCCACTTTTTTTCTTTCTGTCTCTCTTTTTGTTTGATGCGTTCAAACACAGAATTGGTATCAACACGAATGATTGCACCCTTTCAGTCGTCAAATTTGGACTGCACATTTCTATGGTGTTTGGTATATTTTTTTACTCTTCAAAAGTTTTTTTTCTCATGTTTTTCATTCAATCTTTTAATTTGCATATGAATTTGCATTTACTCAACCTCCAAAACGAGTCATCTCAAAAATTTTACTCTCATTTCTTTCATTTCGACATATATTGTTGATTGATCATTCGTTGCTGCTTTTGCTGCTCTCTTTCATTTTCTGTGGTGCAAAAATGTT
This sequence comes from Panagrolaimus davidi, assembly GCA_901779475.1. NCBI lineage: Eukaryota > Metazoa > Nematoda > Chromadorea > Rhabditida > Panagrolaimidae > Panagrolaimus > Panagrolaimus davidi. The sequence continues at coordinate 7,621 of CABFKP010007580.1, forward strand.
TTTTGCCATTTTACTTGCTTTGATTGCCATTGGTGCTGGATATTATATTCATAAACAATTTTCTCCTGCTGCTGCAACACCTGAAGTATCAATTCCTGATGGATCAAAACGTGAAAAATTAACTGCTTCAAAGCGTGATGTTCCTGGTGTCGTTTCTAATCGTGTAAGTCTTTTATTTTTGTTCTGGTACTTTTGACATCATTCAACCATAAATATTTTTTGTTTTATGTGTTTTTTTAATCGTGTAAGTTTTTTTATTTTTGGGGATTTAGTAAAAAGGTTCTGATTTTTGACATCATTAAGACGCCCCTGGCTATCGTTTATTCGAAGGCGGCACAGAGAATCTTATGGTTTTCACCATTCTCCATAGCTGTTTCACTTATAGGCCAAATTTCTGCCAAATCTGTATTTTTAGTGCTTTTTGATTTTAAGTCAGAGCGCGTTTTAAACCATACAAAAGAATGGGATAATATTTCATAGGACTTTTTTATATTCCTGAATTTTACGAGGGGTTGGTTGTTTGAATGGGTAAAATAAAGATATACGTTAGCATTGGATAAAAGTGGTTGACTGTAGAGTAATTTGTTTTTAGTCCGTTTATGATACTGCTGCAACTGAACCAAGTCTTCGATCTGCTGTTGGTGGAACTGAAAAATCTAATATTGAACCACAAAGAGATGAATCATCACGTGATGTAAAAACTGCTCGTACTCCAACTTCTGCTGAAAATCCATCGCATGCTTCTGTTGCCGGTGCTGCTTCAGCTGTAGATGCAAATAACAATGTTTTACTCGTCAAAGATTCTGAAGGTGGCTTAGGCGCTGATCCTGTTTCAAAATCTCCTATTTCAAAAACTGCAATTGTTCCAACAGAATCTGAACGCTTCCGTGGTGAACTTGGAAATTTACCTGATTCAACTGCTCGTAATTCTTCTCCTAATTCTGGTGCATCAAATCAAGAGTAAGTTAAATTTTTTTTATTGTTAAAAGAATATTAAGAATTTTGGAAGCGATAACTTTTAATAATTTAATAGCTATTTTGGTATCAACACATTGTTTAAACGAATTTTGTGATACTTTTATTTTTTAGAGTTAAACCTGATCCAGCAACAGCAAGTGCTTTATCTGAAAAGAAGAAGGTTAAGAAGCATTAAGAAGCGTTCATCTGGAAAAAAAAGTAAAAAGTCAAAAGAAAAGAAATCAAAAGAAATCAAAACTGCTGATGTTGGAGCATCTGATTAATTCTGGAGAAAAGAAAACTGTATTTTATTTATCTTTTGTAAATGTATGTGTATATGAGATTTGTGATTCTTGTAAAATAAATTTACTGACCTTTTAAATTCTTCATACTTGAAAGTTATAATTTTTGCCTCTAGACAAATGATGATTGTTTTCTTTTTGCGTAAAGTGTCTGTTTGTCAGAGGTTGTTCAAACGAGTTTATTAAAAATGAACCGATTAGTCTAAAAAAAGTTTGAAGGAGCCACCAAAAGTTAGTTACTGATAAAATTGTTAAACTTTTGTGATTATGATGACAATAAGAAATAAATGGGAATGTATATAAACCAATTTTGCCTGCCTATTGATTTATAAAATAAATATGTCTGATATTTTTGACCCGTCAAAAAAACTTGCTGATTGTTCGTTTACGGCTGGATGGTTGTTAAAATCTTTGCAGGAAAATGACAAAATTTATCAAAAACTTCATGGAAAAAATATTGTAAAATATATTACAGCTAAAAATGTGTCAGATGGAAAAGGATTTCTTTCTTATGTCCTTCGATGTACTGTTAACTTCTGTGATACCTCTGATATTTATACAACAATTCTAAAAGTGCCTGTCATGGATTTGTTTCCTGAAGGTGATAATGAAAAATTAAAGCTTAGTTTCATAGATTGTCATCATTCTGAATGTGATTTCTATAATAAACTTGCCCCAATCCTTGATATCCCTGTTCCAAAGGCTCATAAGACTGTTGAATGGATTCTTAATAAACAAGAAGGATGCGTTCATATGGAAGATTTAACATTGAGAGGGAAATGTTTACTCTTTTATGAAAATATTAATTTAACACAAGTAAAATGTATGATTCAATATCTTGCACATATGCATAAAAATGTCCTTTGTGCTGATCCAAAAACTTGGAAAGGTGAATATCTTAAACGCTCAAAAGGTTTATTTGATGCTTTGGATATGTTTAATGCTTCGGTTGATGGATTTCTTGATAAATGTAAACACAAAGGTAAGCAGTTTTAATATATTTTATATATTACTTAAATTGTAGAATGTTTGAAAATAAAATTTAACATTTTCAGAAGACTTCCTTCCATTAATCACAAAGTATCATAAACTTTGCCGAAATGTAGATTTTTATTTATATACATTTCAACAAGCTCCCGAAGATCTTAAAATGCCATTTGTTATGGTACATGGTGACATGCATCC
>CABFKP010007590.1:0-10060 GCA_901779475.1 Panagrolaimus davidi
ACACGATAAAAAAATCTCACTGGACAGTTTATAAGGGAGTCGACACACCGTGCGCGCAGTACAAAAAAAAAACATTGAAAGAGAAGACTCATTTGACGCGTTTTTTCATTTCGCAAAAAAATTACGAAACTGTAAATAAGTGAAAATTAGAGTTTTCGTTTCAAAACGGCTTTGATATAAAAAAAGCAACAGAAAAATTTGACAATTACCGCTTTTTGGTTTTTTTTGTAAGTAAGTTTACAATTCTTTTTAATTTTACATTTTTTGTTTTGTTGTTATATTTAGCAATGTGCATTGTTTTTTCAAAGTTCGCCAAATGTTATAAGTTTGGTAGCATTAGAATTGCCATAAAAAATCATTGGAAATAAAAAAAGAAAAAAGCAAAAAAATATTAAAAATAATGTTTAATTAATGGTTAAAAAAAAAATTTCAGCCGCGGAACACACTTGTCTCATAAATATTTTCGTGTCGTGTTTGCAAACAACATTTTTTTTGCAGCAAAAAAAATTTCTTTTTCACCGGTTCAAACCCCCCCCCCCCTAAAGACACAAAAACATTTTTTATCTCCAACTGAGCTGATTTTTGGTGCATATATGATTTTGACTATGCAGAATCTAAAAACAAAAGCAGTTTTTTTTAAAACAAGTTTACGATTGTTGGAGTCGAACCTGTTACCGAACAACTGTTGCGTAGCGCCTCTAGCACTTGGCTGTAGATGCAAATTTCTGCGTGCTAGCTTTCCCTCAATTTTTTTTATCCTATCGGATGCAGAAAACAATTCAGAAAGACCTGATTCTTAATCGGCCCTATGAGGGCCACAGTGTATCATAATCAAAAAACGGGAAAAAATAAGGTTTTCCTCCTATATTTTTCACTTTTTTGCAGGAAAATAATATTTAGAAGTTGAATTTTTTGAAACTCCGTATTTTTTTACATCTAGAACAGGGCTGCACGAAAGTTTCGTTTCGTTTCGTTTTTGCGAAACTTTCGCGGTTTTTTGGGGTTTCGTTTCGTTTCGTGTTTCGCGAAACAAATCCTAAGAGTTTCGTGAAAACGATGTGCTAAGAATGATGTAAAAATCCAAAATTTTTGGAGAAAATGAGCAGCAACCAAGTCCAATATAAAATCATAATTTGTTTTTTGAGTTTGATTTTGGCTCATTTTGGAAAAATTTTCTTTGTTTACGTTATTAATAAAAAAATTTTCAAAACTTTCGTTTCGTTTCGTTTTGCGAAACTTTCGTACTTTTTTTAGGTTTCGTTTCGTTTCGTTTTGCAAAACTGAGTTTCGTGCAGCCCTGATCTAGAACGATAAAAATCAAAATTTTGAAATAAAGTTTTAATTTTTACAGTATACCTCTCTTGCATTTTCCTTTGACTGAAAAAAATGCGTAGAACACTATCGTTTGAGTCACGAGTGCACAATGCTTGTTATAACTATATGTTTAGCAGATAAAAAAGCTGTGTATTATTTTTGCGATATTAACAAGTGCGTCAAATAAGTCTTCTTCTTTAATTTTTTTTAGTTATTTTGATGGAAATTATCATTATTTTACTTTTGCACCTTCTTATTATCCTATTATGTTCAATTTTAACCAGAATTCTTATTTTCCTTCACAATGGACTGCATTTGAAGGAATCGTATATGCATACAGTATGTTATAGCAAAAAATTTAGAATATATTATTTAACGATAACTTTTAAGCATCAAAAAATGTTTGTCCATTTTCGGGGCAAATTACAAACCTTGAAAGTAATCGAGTAATTCCAATTGCGTCAAGCTACGATTTGAATTCAGACGGTAAGAATTGTAATTGGACATTTTCAATTAATACGAACCAGACATTTAAAATTGTTGTCAAATATCTTGTTTCTCAATATGAATTTTATTATGGATCACTTCAACTCGAAACAGATGGAAACATTTTAGCAGTGTAAGACTTTCGTTGTTACCCTAGCGGTCATTTGTTTTACACCTGTGTTTTTTGTCAAATTATTGTTATTTATGCCTATTTTCAAAACACTAAAAGCAATTTGGATAGTAAAATTGTTCAAGGATGATATTCTAATACTTATTTGAACAATGTTGAGCGAATTCGTCTTCACCTTTAGACATCTAATTCAATGCGCGTGTGGTCAAATGGCCAGAAAAAAATTTTGCGTGCGATAGATTGCGGTTTCGGTTCCGCTGAGAGAACCTTGTAAAAAAACATATCCTCTAAAAAAAGGCTTGACGTAAAAAAATATTCCTTAGGAAAAGCAGCCGATCAGCGATATCTACCGTAATCGAATTTGGATATCCATTGTTGTAAGCTAATAATACTGTAAAATTCAACATTGAAAACAGTGAAATAAAAACTTCTTATTTTATTTAAAAATCCTTTTGCAATTATTTAATTGAAAAAATTCTGTGAATTTCCATAATTAATTTTATTGGCTGACTTTGGAGGAAAAATAGTATTTTTTTCGTCTTTTTTTGCTGTGGTCCAAATTATTTTAGATTATCACGTTTTATATATATCTGATAGACCCTTACCAATATAGCGCATTCTCCAAGTTTCAAGATTTTTCATCTACCCATCTCTCCAGGTCAGAAGGTTAAAGTTGCAATGGCTGTTTTTTCGGCCTCGGCCGGCGCCGGGGCGACCTGAAATACTTGTCTTTGTTGACACCATTATATTTTTTTTTCATTTAATAAAAACTTTTAATTGAATGTATTGAAATTTTCAGTCGATTTGCAGGAAACGCAATGTGACGATTTTATTATTTCAATACTTCAAAATTAAAAAAGCTTCACGCATAAAAGACCCATAATTTTGTGTTAATTTTAGAATTATTTTTAATACTATACTTCGCGGCGTAATTACGGTAGCGCAAAAACAAATGTGGGTCCACTCGCGATTTTGGGTCTTTTTTTCGATGGTTAAACACTAATTTCATTATTTATAACCAATTAATTGCAAAAATCGCTAAAAAACGTTTACACAATAAAAGAGTGTTTTTGGTGATAAAAATTGTCAAGAAATTTTCGGAGAACTACAAATGCCTAGCTCTTGTATTGAAACTTTTGTTGATAAATACAAAGCTGTTCCAAGCCGTGCGTCATGGAACAGCTTTTTAAATTGTTCCATGACGCACGGCTCTTTACATAAAAAACTTTTTTTGAAAAAACTAAGCTTAATGTGGCCGGACCGGCCGAACATTTTAAAGCCTCAGGCTGCTAACTTTCAAGCCTCCACCCCAGGCCGGCCATAATTTACAGCCTCATTTTCGAGCCCTGACTACAACCCCCTGAACTGAAGGGCCGATGAAAAATCTTGAAACTTGGAGGATGCGCTATATTGAAAAGAGGTGCATATAAAAACATTCTTACAACATAGTCAAAATAAGTATTCGAATGTCATCCATAAAGAGAGCATCCGGTATAGACAAAATTTTTTTCGTTGAAAAACGTCCGTCGTTGTCAAAAAAACATAAGTACATTCCCCATCCTTGCATCTTTCGTTATAAAACGACTGACCAACGAAAACAAATTGTCTATCTCGGACGCTCTCTTTAAAACAATATTTGATATATTAAAGTACAAAAAAGGAAGAAAAAAAACTTACCTGCTTGATGTATGATATTTTAATCAATATATTGATCGTCTGATTTTCCGTGATATAAGTTTTTCAACCATATTCAAATTTGGGACAAAATACATATTGTTTTGCTTTTATTTTACCTTGAAACAGATGGCAGCTTGCTAGTTAATGTGTTGTAGCAATATATAAAGCAAAAATAGCTGATTTGTCCATCTTTTACTCCAACATGAATTTTAGAAAATAAAAAAAACACAATTAAATCAATAAAGCTGGGGCCCACCCATTTTAGGGGACGTTAAAAGCGATTTTTAAGAAGAAAAATGCTAAAACCGTGTCCCTAAATAATTAAAAGAATTTTATAGTTGAGATACACCAACCTCAAAAAATATGCATTTTCCAAGTTTTTTTTGGCGACTATTTTTTAAAAATAATGTTTTTTTTTAAATTTGTCGGCCTGCGTCACTGCATATCATTTGGTAAAGCTTTGTTTTTTTTTCAGATTTAATGACAGTGTTTATTTGGATCCATTAGTTTATTATCATAATAATAGCCAAAGTCGGATTTTCTCAATATCTTACAGTAGTAATCGTACAGTTGGTGACCTGAAATTTTTTGCATTGGTATCGGCAGTCGATAAAGATCCGAAAAATCCGAAAGAAATTTGCAAACAAAATACTGCTGGAATTTTAACATATATTGGAAATTTGGATTACGAAAATGGATATTCTGCATTTGATGTACGAAGTCATTTTTAATAAATAATTTTAAGTAGACATTTTTTAAGAGTTGTAATTATCAATTTTCAATTCCAAACAGTAATGAAATTGTTTTACGTGCTTATAATATGATGATAGAAAAAAATGTTGACAAAGTAGTTCTAATTGATCCAAATGGCAGAATCTTTGATTTCGATGATTCCGATTATTATTATCTAACATCAGATGCAAATGGAACAATATTAGATTTTACGGCTGATGGAAATACTCAACAAGCTGGATTTATAATTAAACAAACAATGTTGGGTTAGTTCTATGTTAAACATCCATTAAAGGAGGATCGTACTTTGAAGCATTTGATTTTTTTTTCGTTTTTTTTCGAAAGTTGTTTTTCTCGGACAAAAAATGAAATTCTCTCACCACGCGTGGAAAAAGTTGGAAGAGCTGATTCGACTTTTTCCACGCGTGGTAAGAGTTTCTATGCGTCAAAGTACGATCCCCCTTTAATATGTATTATTCGACATGTTTTTGATAAGATTTGCAAATTTAACTTAACTTGGATTATGAATGTCAAAATCACATAAATTGTTACTTTTTCTTTTAAGATTGCCAATGTGCACCATCAAATGTTGTAATTCCTTGCAATCAAACATTTGAAATCTCCGCTTTAGCGGAAACAACTTATTATTGTGGGAATATGTTCTGCCATTTTACAGTAAGCAATTATTTCATATCGAATGTTCATGTTATATGAATACACACTAGCAACTCTAAAAAATTGAAGAAAATCAATCTTTTGCAAGATAGTAGAACCATGAAGAACTTTTTAAAAAAATCCTACCTATTTTTGTTACCTAAAAATGACCATCTGCGTTTGTTGATAAAAAATATTTGATTTCAGATTAGCGTTGAACCGACTTGTAATGCAACTTACTTTGGTCTGCAAACTCATTTCAATTTGCGATCTTACGGTGATTTAATAATTTTAAAAGCAAACGACACGATTACAGATATGTAAAATGTATTTTAAACAAATTATTTAAATAAAAAGTAACAATTGCAGATTTGATCATTATTCCAGTGATGTAGAAAGAGTTTTTTCCAAATCGACAAATGTTACACTGCGATTTGCCGCCGGAGAAAGTGGATACACTGCCAGTTATCATAGATATTGGTACACCTCTGCTGCAATTAAATATCCAAATTTTTTACCAACATATCAATTGAACCAAACTTTGCCATTTCATCTTTTGAATTTGGCAAATTTAGCTAAAAACGATGCATTTGTTATTTGCTCTCCACCGAATGATATCTTGGAATTATTTATAGCTGATGACGCGGGTCGATTTGATTTAGAATCTTATCTTTTGTATGATTCTGATATAATGGAAAACTATGTGGGAGAGTAAGTTTACATATTGAAAAGAATTAGAAACAATAAAATGCAACACATTTCGCGCAAGATTCATCCAGAAATCTCGGCTTCTGGATCAGTCGTTTATGCGTTTTCAAGTCGCATCTTTTAGCCGTAGACATGTGTTTCGATGAAAAACAGCATTTTCTCCTTCTTAGCGATATTTTTTTTGCTTATTTTTTGATACCCTTCCAAGCACAAGCAGCTATTCATCCTGAACCTTTTATAAATAATAAGCATAATAAAATTATACAGGATGGTTCAAGAAATTTTCCCGTTTTTTTCATTCCTTCATTGGAAACAACAGAAAAACAAAGTAAATTTTTTGAGGTGTCAAAAAAACGGGAAAATTTCTTGAAGCACCCTGTATAATTTTATTATGTTTATTATTTATAAAAGGTTCAGGATGAATAGCTGCTTGGAAGTGTATCAAAAAATAAGCAAAAAAAATATCACTGAGAAGGTGAAAATGCTGTTTTTCAACGAAACACATGTCTACGGCTAAAAGATGCGACTTGAAAACACGTAAATAGCTGATCCAGAAGTGTGGTCATATCCAAGTAAAGCCGAAGTTAAGTTCCCCTATTTTGCCAATATTTTCGTCTAATAAAGTCCTCCACAAAAATATAGCAGCACCCAAAAATTAAATCATTCTGAAAAATCAGGAATTCAAGTCGCTCCAAACGTTTCAGATTCCGATTCAGTATGTTTCGTGTCCCCAAAATTTCACAGCTAACATAAACCTTTAGTCGAAACTTAAAAGTATTGAAAAATTGTATTTTTTTCTGATTTTTTTTTAAATTTTGCATTTCTTACTGATTTTAAAACTTTGACGCAGTGGCTGAAAGTTTGTGTCAGATATAGAGCTGTGAAATTTCGGTGACACGATTAGCATGGATAGGAGTGTAAAATTCCAAATTTGGTTATTTATAAAACCAAATCACCACTATTTCACGGGCACCAAAAAAATGCCAAAATGCTGTTATCAATACCCTGGCAAATCAATGCAATTGCATATTTTTTGATAGTTGCTTTTTACTTTAGCATAAAAAAGCATGCTGAAAAACCCCTAAATGATATTTTTGTCCAATATATTAAAATGAGCAAAATCCAAGGATGATGCTATATTTTTGTGGTACTCGTTTTTCAATCTTTCTAGAAAAAAACTTGTTGGAGACTAACTGATTGAAAAAAAAATTGAAATCAGTGTTGTTGCGACTCCGACTCCAAAATCGTGGAGTCGGAATCGACTCCGGAGTGGGAGTCACTGCCGGAGTCGTTTCAAATTCGAAAGCACAACACTGATTGAAATCAGATTAAAATTCAGCAAAAAATAAAATATTATATAATTATGCGAAGCGCTTCGCTCGAGCAATGTTGTCACTGAAGGTTACTTTTTCATATTCAATCTCAAAATCCACAAGTTATGCCGGAACGTTAATCTTTACAATAAAGGAAATATATAACAAGATTTTTAAACATTTGTAAATGAATTTGGACTTTTTAGTTTAGAGTCACCATTAATTACAACGCAATATCGTGGAATTCCTCGAAGTATAATATCATCTTCCGGATGTTTTAGCATTTACATGGGAGAATCGCCAGTTAATATTACATTGTTTTTCCGAATGCAAAAAGGTATGTGTATTAAAAATATTTGTATTGTAGAGTACAAATAATTATAGCTCATTCAAAAAATTGTAAGAATACAAATAATGTTTTTGCTATTATTTTTCCTTACCAAGATTTTATCACAACTGTCTCTGGAGCTGCAAATGGAAATGGCTCCTGCGAAATAATTCTTTTAGCATTAACTGGTTTCCGTGGTCTTTATCCTGCAATTTATCCTGCAATTTCTCTTGAAACTATTCAAACATCTTCAGCTTTTAAAGTTACAAGTCCGTTTAATCAGAAAACAATTATTGAAATCAAGTAAAAATTTTACATTCAAAAATGATTTTTTGTATAAAGAAACATTTTTAGTTCCACAGACGCTGATTCCTGGCAGAGTATAAAACTTTATGCATTAGCATTAACCTTTGTAATACCTCCAAGTCAAAATATTACTGTCAAATGTGCTAGGGAGGATACCCCTGTGAATATCCATATACCAAATGGTGAAAGCAATGGAGTTTTTGCATCCCCAAATTATGGAGGATATGACATATATGGTACGTACGAACTTTATTACTTATATGACAATTGGCATTATCCTTTTTGTTGTAACAATTATACTATTAAACTGAATGTCAAACATATGGATGGTAATGGTACTGCAATTTTTTACAACAGAGATCAACGTACAAGTGTTAGGTGAGTGAATAAATGGTTCTTCATTTTTCAAAGCTTTCACAACGAATATATACAGGTTACAACAAAATCAAACAGTTACACAGTATGGCGGAAACTTTATACTGTATTACAACAGTTCTGATTCTTTTACCTTCCTTGTGGAATACAAAGTGAAAGAAATAATAATCCCTACTACTACACCGAAACCTTCACCAATCCCAACACCAGCAAATGTTACATTGCATTCAGCTAATCCATATTATATATTTTGGTTAAATAATCTTGCTGGTTATGGATATCTTACTGTTTGCACTGAAAGTGATGATGTTTTGGAATTATTTGTTTCAACTGGATACGAATTAGATAAATTTAACTTATACGATTACAGTGGGCTTTACGATTATAGAGGAACGTACGTTTTGTTACTAGAAATACATGTATCTAAATTAACTGATTTTAGATTAAGCAACTTCACTGTTTCTAGTGAAAAAACTCCTAAAAGCATAACATCGAAATCAAACTGTTTTACGATTGTTCCAAATTATAACAACACGAATGCTTTGACGACACTTTTGTTTCGAAGAAAAAATCAACAACGTCAATATTGCTTTGGAAATAACATTTTTCAAGCACCATCCTCTTCATCATCAAATGTAACTTGCGGAGTATCTGTTGTACAAGGTTATGATGAACCTATTTGTGAAGCAATTTTTCTTGCTTCACCATCTGAAATGCCAATTATCCGAATAGGAGAAGTTTTTGGCAGTTCAAGAGGTAGCTATATTTTTAAGAGTGCTACTAATCAAAACCTTTTGATGAATTTTAAGTAATCATTTATTACAATTTATATAGTAATATTAATGAAATTTTGCAGTGACACTGATCCCGACGATTGGAAGGATATTGCCATTTACACAAATGCTCTAAGTGTGACTATCACTACTAATACAGGCATTACACTTTTAAACGGAATCTCCTCAATAACCAAAGATAAAAATTCTTATCAACGTGGAATTTTGGTATCACCAAACTATTCTGGGTTTTATGCAAAATTAAATGGTTCAAACGAAATGTATCAATTAACAAATCATGAAACAACCGGAACTAAAACTGTTGCAAGGTTTGTAGTGAAGAGTTTGGATCAAAATTGCAATGTTACAGTAAGAAACGATAATGATAGAATAAATCATACGTAAGTAAAAACAAATATTTGAACTGAAGTTTTTATATCGTATGACGGATCAGGGGTCGGTTACCGGCTCGGTAGCTGACCCCTGAGCTTGAACTGAAGCAGTAGATTCATCTTTCAAAATATCAAAATAAAAATTTCGCTGTTCCACTCCGCATTCTAAGCCTGCTCCAAAATTTGCACAACAGAGTTCAAAAAATTTAATTTATTTAGAAAAACCCTTTTCCGTTTCAGATTTACTCAAAACGAAACCTATATGATATCTGGAAACCAGTTTGAAATATTTTTTGAAGAAACAGTTACAACAAATTCCAGTTTTTTAATAGAATACACTCTAACCATTGCTAGTAGCAACAAAATCATAACTCTCAGTGACGCTTCTCCGACATATTTTTATTGGTTAGGAGATTTGAATTTTCATGAAATGCTTACTGTGTGCTCACCAAATTATGACAAATTACAAATGTTTGTTGCATTTAATCCAGACACTAACCCGGAGAGTTATGTTTTATATGATGCACATAATTATATTGGAACGTAAGCTTTCAAAATATGAAAAAATTTTAAAAATGTATAAAGCTCACAAGGGAACCGATTAACATGTGATTTCGCTTTTGAAACGGGACCTATTTTAGAATACTCCCCTGGTATTCAAACGTATTTTCCCAAATTATGAGCTGCCCCTTTCCAGAAAGTATATTTTTACTTAATCGACTATACTACTATAGTATACGTTATCGTATGCTACTTATGCCAATTAATCACTTATTTTTTTGGATTTTACGCTTTTATCTTAATCCATAATTATTTATGTTGTTAAAGAATTGTTTTGTAACTTTCTGAGTCATTATAGAACTGCAAAAATG
>CABFKP010007598.1:0-10062 GCA_901779475.1 Panagrolaimus davidi
TTTTTTGAAAAAACCGCTACCGTAACCTTGAATCTCCTGTAACTACAGTAAAAAAATTTTTTAGACAAAAATGGTAAAGCCAATCATTTTCTCCATGGCTGTTTTACCTATATACCAAATTTCAGCCAAATTTATTTTTTTTGTGTGCCGCCTCCCTTTTGACTTTTTTGAACGACAGCCAGACCGCGTCTTAAATATATTTGTTTTCCCATAAAGTCTTGGGCGGCCGACCACAAGCTTAGAAATATTAAAAGATAGAAAAAATAGGAAAAGAGCTCGAAAAGAGGGAGACAAAGGATGCTTTGGCGCCATTTTTTCCTTTGTCTGCTGTCCTTTAAAGGTGCAGGTATTTTAAAAGTGGTGGGAAAGCGCGACGTTGAAAGTAAATAAGCGTGTATGAATGCGTGTAAAATCAAAGAACTTAAGGATCGTCCAGATCTGACTTCGGGGTTTTTGGGGAGGGAGGGGGCCAAGGAAAATCTGATGCTAGTGTAAAAAGCGGCAAACTTCAAAGTAAAAATCTGACGGTAGGGGGGAGGGGGATTCGAAATTTTTGATTTTTACCAAACGTGAGATCTGGACAATCCCTTATAAAAAACTTAATTATAGAAAATAAACAAAAACAGCATTGAAATGGCAAAGTAAAAATCAAAAAAAAAAAAATGCCGAGTGATTATCTCTTTTAGAAACCCATGGCATAGCCTCAATCGGTTAAGTTATTCATGCGTTCGTAAGAACGATTTAAAGCTAAAACAAGCAAAACTTCCATCAATATGTGTCACTGATTTTGGAAAAGTGCAGAACTTTGTGCATGGACATGTTCAAGAAATTTATTTTGCACAAACACAACATTAAAGGAAAGTTTTTCTAGTAATTCTTTTGTCCTTATTTAAAAAAGCTTGGACGAATGTCAAAATCGTGAACACTTTAATTATAGAAATTTATTTCGTACTTTCATAATCTGTAATTTATATTTATATCGTTTTTGATGAGAAGTAGAAGTCTACAGTCTCATATTAAATTGATACTTTTATTTAAAAATACTATTTTAAATAACGCTGTAAAAATGACGAAAAATGTATTTCTGAAACTTTATCTTTGAAATTATTCACTCATTTTTTCCTAAGAATGTTGGTTCAAAGGTTATTTAAAAAACGCGAAATAAATTTTTTTATTATTTTTTATATGGTTTTCTCTTTCACGTTTCAAAATAATGAATGAGCAATTTGGCAAGTTTTTTAAATTGGCACTTTTACCATTTTTTTAAAAAAAGGAATTTGAAATGTCCAAAAATGAGGAAATTTAATTTACAATTCATGGCATACAATTTTAAAAGCCTGTTTGAATACAAATATGAATTGTAAAGTAGTATTACTAAATGACAAGTTTTTGGAATCCAGGTGAAGCTGTAAATTAGGGCAAAAAGTTGTTTAAGAGTACTCAAAGTATTTTCTGTAATTTTGTTTCCTTTTTTTTAATCATATTTTTATTTTGCGTTTTTTAAATAACCATTCTTAGGAAAAAATTGAGTGAATAATTTCAAGGATAAAGTTTTAGAAATACATTTTTCGTCATTTTTACAGCGGTATTTAAAATAGTATTTTTAAATATCAATTTAACGGTAATTTATAATTATACATTTTAGACAATAGTTTTAGAAAATATTTTCAGATTGTAACACCGAAGGCAAAAGTTTTTTTTTCTTTGGATTAAAAATATGCTTCTCAATCTTCATTCAGCTGTGATAAAAATGGTCCAAAACTCCGTCATGAAAAATACCACATTTGCGGTAAAGTTTTGACATGAATTTTTACCAACCACAGCAACCTTTTCCAATTTTTAGATCTCATAAAAATTATGTCAATGAATCCAAGCAATATTAAAATTAATAAAGCATGGCCATTTAAAGTTGCCAAAAATAACAAAGATGAAATAATGTTGGAATTTTATTCACATGGCGAAATTCTTAAAGCTGCATCTCCGGCATTTTTAATGGCATTAATTCTTAGAGAACAAATTAAAGTTATTAAAAATGAAAATGGAAAAGAAAAACCTGCGAAAATTGGATTTTGCATTTTGGATGGAAAATATGAAAATGATGAAATTGAACGAATCAAAAATGGATTAAAGAAAGCCTGTGAATTATTGGAAGTTGGTTCAGAATTTTTCGATGTTTAAATTTTAAAAGATGGTAATATTCGTTGAATTTTTTTGTCATCATGTTATAATTTTTTTTGATGCTTTCTATGTTGTTTTTTATTTCAAGTTATAAAAAAGCTTTTTGTTTGATTATTGTAAGTCCGAAATCATAGGCTAATGAACTGTTCAATCATTTGTCAAAATATTGTAATATATCTTAAACTCATTATTGGCAAATTGTTCATAAAGGAATTTCAAATTCATTTACAATGTTTGCAGCAGTTTTCATTCGTTCAGCTAATGTACGATATATTTTTTTTGCGAAAATAAATGTATCAAAAAGAGCGTAAACCAAAATGTCATAGTTTACTACAAAATGTGTATGTTTTTTTAGCAAAAAAGCAAGCCGCTTTTTTGGTTTTTTTGTGTAAGTGTTTCTCTTTGTGATCAAAAAATGTACATCTGTCAAAGCTTTGATCGAAAAACGCAGACGCTTCAACGTTGTTGGCAAAAAATAAACCGAAAGGAAAATAGTTTTTAAGAAATTGCAAACAACAATATTTCAAAATTGCTTTTTCTATCTTTTTTTCTCTTTGTTTAACGTCGTTTCGTAAAAGGGGACCATAAACAAGACATTTTAGTTGGATTTTTTTGATTTTTTTCTTGCCGTTACAATGCCCCTTTTGTTTATTTTCTATAATTAAGTTTTTTATAAGGGATTGTCCAGATCTGATGTTGGGTGAAAATCAAAAGTCTCGAATCCCCCCTCCCATTCCCTCCGTCAGATTTTTGCTTTGAAGTTTGCCGCTTTTTACACTAGCGTCAGATTTTCCTTAGCCCCCTCCCTCCCCAAATCTGGACAATCCTTAAGTTCTTTGATTTTACACGTATTCATACGCGCTTTTTTACTGTTGATGGTTGTCACCAACGTTGCGCTTTCCCACCACTTTCAAAACACCTGCACCTTTAAAGGACAGCAGACAAAGGAAAAAATGGCACCAAAGCATCCTTTGTCTCCCTCTTTTCGAGCTCTCTTTTCCTATTTTTTCTATCTTTTAAAATTTCTAAACTTGTGGTCGGCCGACCAAGACTTTATGGGAAAATAAATATGTTTAAACCAAATAAAAGTAATCTACAGTTACTAAAAAACGTCGTTTACTTTTAAAATTTTTATTTAATAAAATTGGTTTCAGTGATTCCCTTTCTTTCCTCCTTTCTATTATGGTTGAAATTATTAGCTCTCTTGTTGGAAGAAAAGATGAAAGTTGCATTGCATTATTCGTTGAAGTAATTGACAGAATTGATGTATATGCATTTGATTGTGAAACAAATGAGTTTCTTTCAATGATTTATTCCACAAAATCAATTGCTTCAAGAAAATTCATCAAAGATATTCCAATTCTTTTTGGTTCAAAGCTAAATGGTGCAATTTTGCAAATTGATGCTTTAAGAATTTTTGATTTTGAAAATTCATTTGAATGTTGTAAAAGTTTTAAAGACAAATTCGATGCTCTTAAAATTCCATCATTTTTTCCTGCAGGTACAGAAGTTCATTTTTCTGCAATGATTATTGCCGCAAAATTAACTAATTTAAAAACTGGTGATTTCATTGTTATTGCTCTTCCGGATGAAAGAACAACAATGTTTGAATTTGAATATACAAAACTTGGATGGAAGAGAATTGGCGGCCCTTATGGATTTTTTGATGTTAAAAACAAAATTAATAGCCTCAAATGTATTCTTTTTCCGAACGATCCTAATTTTGATTTTGAAATTATGTTGTTAAGAGCAATTGTTTCTGAAACTCCTGAAAAGCTAATTTTACATGAAATAAATTTTGGAAATTACATGAAAGAATATTTGTCTGAAACTTCAAAATGGATGAAAAATAAAAATGGTTATGTTAAAAATTATGTTATTCCAAAAGTTCGAAATGGAATTATTATTACGGGATTTCATGGTCAACCACTTCTTACATTTAAACCTGATGAAATTTGTCCAGCTTCAGAATTTTGTGTTATTCCAAAATCAATGACTCATATAATTGTAAGTTGTACCTTTTTAAAGCCGCCATTTTCGTTATGTTTCTTTCACATTTCAAATGACTTTTCTTATTTAATTGAAAGAAAAAACATTTTCTAGAAAAACGACAATTTTTATTTGACTGGAAAATCTTTTCTGTTCGATTTTTAAATTTAAAAAAAAATGTTAAAAAAAACACTTTTCGCAGTTGAATTTAACGTCGCTTGCCACTGTATTTGTCATGCAGAAATGTTTTCCAAAAAAATCGAAATTTCGACTTAACCCCCCCCCAACCCCCTCAAAAAGCAAAAAAAAACCAATAAAAAATTTTGTAAATACACATTCTTGGGCCTCACTAAACGCATGTCCGATCAATGACTGCTTAAGCTTCGCTGAACATTTTTGCTCTTCGCCCAGACCGGCATTTAGTAGATCGGACCGGCATTCTTTTGTTTTAAATAATAGACAATATCTACCAAATTCTGTTCATCATTGAAAGCTTCATTTTTAGGAAACAAAAGTGAACGGACCTCTTATGAAATTATTTTCTGATGTTTTGATTATGGATCAAAAATGTCATCGTCTTAAACTTACAATTTCTGTTGATGAAAATAGCTTTTTTACTTTTAATTCTGAAGGAATTATTTTACCAAAAATTGAAAATCTTCCAAAAACTTTAAATGAAAAAGTTAAATCAAAAATCCCAATCATTGGTTTTTGTGATGATTTTTCTGTTGTTTGTGTTTGCAAAAATGATGGATATAAATTTGCTGATAAATGGAATGGCATGTTTTATCTTGCTTTTAAACTTTAAATTAAAAAAATGTATTTTAGGTATCTTTGGTAATTTAAATTTTATCAATTTTTCATCCAAAGAACCAAAATTTGGTGAAAATGCTGTGAATCCAATTAAAGAAAAAGAACGAACAGCTGTCATCGGTACCTATTTCATTTTCTTTAATTTTTTTCCTTTAATTTTTTTCATATGTTTAGATTTGAAAGATCAAACTGTTATTTTTCATCAAACATTTTCTCAATTTTCAACTTTTGATGAAAATGGCCCAAAACGGCATCATCATGAATATCAAATTTGCGGTAAGCTTTTGCATTATACAATAATAAATATTTAACCTTTTTTAGATCTCATAAAAATTATGTCAATGAATCCAAGCAATATTAAAATTAATAAAGCATGGCCATTTAAAGTTGCCAAAAATAACAAAGATGAAATAATGTTGGAATTTTATTCACATGGCGAAATTCTTAAAGCTGCATCTCCGGCATTTTTAATGGCATTAATTCTTAGAGAACAAATTAAAGTTATTAAAAATGAAAATGGAAAAGAAAAACCTGCGAAAATTGGATTTTGCATTTTGGATGGAAAATATGAAAATGATGANATGAAAATGATGAAATTGAACGAATCAAAAATGGATTAAAGAAAGCCTGTGAATTGTTGGAAGTTGGTTCAGAATTTTTTGATGTTTAAATTTTAAAAGATGGTAATGTTTTTGTTGATTTTCTTTCACTTTTATTTTTTTGTATGCTTTTGACAGTTTCGTTAATAAAAAATATCTTGTGATTTTTAATAGTTGCTGTTTTGCAAAAATGCATTTCCAAAAATATTATTTCAAGATAGAAAATATGTTTTGAACACAATTTTTGTTTTTTTGTCGTGAAATAGAATTTTCGAGAATGTATATAAAAACATTGGAAACGAAAATTTTTAATTCAGTTCCCGTCATATTTTTTTTCACTACTGTTCGCTCGTTTGTATTAAACATGGACAAAGATAATAGCTCCGATGAAATAATTTCTGACGAACAAGCTGCAAAAGATCGGGCTTATGAAAGAGGATATAATTGTGATGTAAGTAGTTTTATTTTCCGATATTGTTGATAATGTGTTACCTCTTGAGTTAAAAAATTAAAAAAAAGCTGAAAATTCAGATTAGAGAAACATTTTAACAATTTGAAATTTTTAGAGTGATGATAGCTCATCAATCCATCGACGTAGTTAAAATAACTACGCTCCGTTTAAAATGAACATGCTGCAACGAAATCATAAATCAATAAATTAATTTTTTTTGGTGTCTTCTTTTTTGTTATTTTCATAATTTTTTGATTAAATATATTTACCGTTATTAATAACAATATTGTTTAATATATAATTTGAAAAAAAACTGCAAACGCAGCGGTCTCGCATGGAAAAGCATTTTTCTTTTTCAACGATGACGCCTTTTTTTTATTTACTGATTAGTGGATTAAACCGAAATATTTCATAAAAAATTCATTCATTATCCAATTTTCACTTCACTGAAAGTTGGATTTTCTCTGCTGACTATAAAATTTTTTTATAACAAAATACTTGGTTTATCAAAAAAGGTTAGTTTTTAAACATTTAGTAAATTTATATTTTAAAGTTTTGAATTTTTAGATGCCACATATTCCATTTTCTCTTCAATGGACAATTCCAGAAGATCAACTGATTCCTTTAAAAGATTCTATAATTGGAAGATTATTTTCAACATCAATTTCAAATACTCCTAGTTTTGAATATTATTTAGGTATTTTTCCTAATGGTGACGTTGATAAACATCGAGGACGAGCATGGATTTTTTTAAGTTTAAAACTTGGAAATGAAAAGAAAGTTGAAACTGAATTTACTATTACAGTTAAATCAGCCAATTTTTCCAAAAAGTATAGTTACATTTATGAAGAATCCATTGGTTATGGACATAATATTGCAAAAACAAATGAATTATTTGATCCAAATAAGAATTTTTTTGTTAATGGAAAATTTACTGTAAAAATTTCTGGAACTTTCAAATTTGGTGATGATATTTCTGAAGCTATGGAACAACAAAAATGGGAAGGTGCAGTTTTGGGTGATAAATTATGGAAAGATGATACAAAAGATTTTACAATTGTTGTTGATGGAAAAGAGACAAAAGTAAGTTTTTTCATTCAAAACTTTTTCTTAGGGTTTTGTTTTGTAGGCTCATAAATTAGTTCTTTATTCACAATCTGATGTCTTTTCTGCAATGCTTAAATCATGTCTTTTCTGCAATGCTTAATTCAAATATGAAAGAATCGAATGAAAATAAAGTTGTTATCTCTGATTTTTCATTCGATATCGTTGAAGCTGCTGTAAAAATGATTTATAATTGCAATTGTGTTACTTCTTTTTCAATCGATGATCTAATGTCACTTCTACAATTTTTTGATAAGTATCAAATTCCAGAACTTAAGGTTTGTAATTTTACTTTTTCTTATTTGTATGTTGTGGTCGTTTTGTTGAACCAACAAAACATGTTCTTTAAGCCGTTTTGGAGAACATTTTGAAAGTTTGTTAGTTCAACAAAACCCTGCAACGTATATACATTATATTTGCATTTTAGGATAAAGTTGAATCTGTTTTAATTGGAAAAATTTCACCTGTCTCTGTTTGTCGTCTCACAAATTCTGCGATTCTTACAAATTCAAAAAAACTCAAAGATGAATGTATGAAATTTTTGGAAGTTTCATTTGCTTCAAAAACTCCTTTAAGTGATATTGAAATTCTTGATAAAGATATTGCTTTTGAAATTCTTCAAAATTTGGTTTGCCATTCTGTTAAAACTGAATAAGTCATTTTTCTTTTCTGTTCTTTGCTTTTATTTTTTCTTGTTCAAAATTTGTTTTGTTTTTTTCATACGTATTTTATAAAAATATTGATTTCTCTTTAAACTTTTTTAATATATTTGGCCATCAAATTATTTAAATTTTGCATTCACGGAGACATAATACTTTACAGTATATCCATCTAATTATGATACTGTGGGAATAAGATATTACAGATACAGTAAAAAGCAGTTGTTAAAACTCCAAATGTTATTAATAATATTCGATTTTCTTATTTTCAGCCATTTCGTTGAGTCAGGAATTTCCCTTTAAAAGTTATTGTTTTTAAAGGTTGGAAAAATTATTATCACTAAAGAAATTTAAAGATCAATTTTTTAAAAACAGCTTTAGTCTAATTTAATTGCAGGTGAAAAATGTAAAATACTACATTTTCTAAGAACTCAATAAAAGCACTTAATAAGGAAATAAAAAAAATTATAGTGATTACATAAAATAAATTGGTACTTTGCATTAAAACTGTATTTTTTAAATGCATAGCGTTTTCTACAAAAAAATGTACATTTGAACTTTTTCAAATAATTTTTTAAAAATATAATTGATACAAATTTTTGTATTTGCTTATTTTTTAAAAAACTGTTTTGTAAGTAAAAGTTAAAGAATTTTAATCATTTTAACTTTGAAAATGTAAAAATGGCGTATACCCTTGAAGCGGTTGGATTATTTGAAAATCGACTATTTATTAATACAATTTTAACAATAATTTTCAATGGTTTGGCTGTTTATTTAATCTTAAAACATTCTGCAACAGTAATGGGAAATTACAAATGTTATATTTTATCAACAGTAATTTTTGCATTTTTAATGGATTTTCATTTAAGTTTTATTTGGGGAATGTTTCCACTTTATCCATATCCGGGTGTATGCCCTGCAGGGATTGCAAAACATTTTGGACAATTTTGGGGTGGAGCTGTTCAATATGTACGTTTATTTCGATAAAGTTTTTCTTTCGGCCAATTTTTGCAAACCTAATAAAACCTGACTTTCATGATTGGCACAAAGAAAAACTTTGAATCTTTCAAAAATGCCAAAAATAACTTCTTTCAATTTTTAAGGGCATTTTTCATTTTACTTTAACATTTTGTGGCTTATCAATATTTTTTGGACTTGTTTATCAATTTTTCTCCATTTCAAATACTAAACATTTTTTTAAAACATTTAAAGGTGGAATTTTTGTTGCAGTATTTATGTCCATTTATCCCCTTCCTTCGTTTATTCTATATCTCTGTAATTACAGTTATCCCCAATTTTTGGAACAGCTAAAAAAAGAGAATCCAGAAATAATTGAATTTATTATTGCTGCTTCTTGTGATGGACAAATTTTTACAAAAGCTACAGTAATCTATTTGGGAGTTGTCACTTTACAAATTTTATTTATGAATGTTGCTGCAGCATTTATGGTTTATAAAATTGTAAAAAAGATATCAGCAGAAAAACATCAAATGTCAATTTCAACTTTAAAAATGCGGCAACAATATTTTCGAGCTGTAATAATTCATTTATTTTTACCAGTAATTTTTATTATGTTTCCATTATTTTTTTTAGTTTTAATGATTTTATTGAAACTTAATAACATTGATTGTAAGTTTTATTAGAAGGGAAAACGCTTCTGGAATTGGATCGCCAGTTTTGCAGAAGCACAATTGAAACAATAAAATTTTTAACTTTTAGCCTATACTCAAACATCGGGTACTTTTCTCGTTTTCGCCCCTCCCTCAAAAAATTCATTCACAAAACTCAACCGCTCATTCAACCCTCTTTTGAATTCTCAACGTTAACTAACTAATTTTATGCAAATTTGTGAACGAATTTTTTGAGGGGGGCGGAAACGAGAAAAGTGCCCAAACATCGATTCATTTTATGTCGTTACCTTTCAGTTGCAAATGCAATAACAATTATGGTTGTTATAAAATCATATCGACAAGCAATTATTCGGTTCTTTACTACAGTATTCCAGGCATGCAAAAAAGGACAAGTTGACGCAAAAACAAAATCTACTATTTTTGTTCAATAAACATTTAACTTTAAATGAACTAAAAAATATTCAAACGCACAATTACGTTGTTATTAAAGACTCTAATTTTTGCGTTCTATTTTTAAAAAATAAGTGATATACACTCCATTTTTTAAAACGTTAAAAACAAAATATTTTAAAAACATATTTTAAAAAACTTCCTCTTTGATTTTTTAATTAAAGGAGGCGTACCATTTGATCCATTTT